>JAQGAZ010000530.1:0-56715 GCA_034692225.1 Polydesmus complanatus | reverse complement strand
GGAGACGGTTCGACTACGTTGGCTAATTTATTTCAATACAAGGGCATCGAAAGCCTCAAGTTTGTCCTGCCGGAGACAGTTCGACTACGTTGGCTAATTTATTTCAATACAAGGGCATCAAAAGCCTCAAGTTTGTCCTGCCGGAGATGGTTCGGCTAGAGATGGTTACCCAGTAATTGACAGGAAAACATTTTCGTAAATTTTTTGTCAGAACTTTTTTGATATTTAATACGGTAATAATTTTCACGCATTCGATTGTGACGTAAATCATAGACAAGAAGGCAGCAGATGACAGTTTGTACCTAAGAGACTCGAAGAAAAAGGTGCTGGTCAATGGCATGTTGCACCTGGACCATTGCCCTCTCTGTCCTATTATTTTTGAACACTTTGTAAATCACACACTTTTTGAACTCCTATTAATAATACCGTAATAATACTTAAACTAAAAATTTATTTCAGATGAATATGAAGCTGTGGAGCAAACCTGCTGACCCGGGAAGGGTAAACCATGTTAAAAGACAAGTTGACTACCCTCAAGCCTTTCCTTGGCCTGAAACCCTATGTGGCCAGAAAGAGGGTGACCATAGCTGACCTGTCCATAATCCTCATTCTGAGCACTTTTGAGTTCGTTTGGCTTGGAAGCTATCAACGTGGCCGGTGATTACCCCAACATTGTCAAATGACAGGAGAAGTTGACGGCAGAAGTCAAGTTCCACGACGAGATTATGGTAAAAAGAACTTTAGCTTTGAGCGAGTTTGTGCCAAAGTCTTTAAAGAACTAATGGCAGCCAAGAAATAAGGCTTTTTGTTGTTGTTGTGATGATTACGAAGGGGCTTTTCAGCAGTGACACAACACTGATAACTGGTATAACTTCAAATTACTATGGGTAATATTACCATATAAAGTTTTTGTTATGTGGCGTGTTTGAATACATTTTGCTATGCTTATATTGTGAACAAAATGTTGCGATACTATAGTTTTGTAAAGGCCTTGGGCAATTGTTAACTACCAGTACAAACAGGAATAAAATAAAAAAAAAATAAACTCAACGCAAAGGTGTATGATGTCTAAAACTCTATTTGAAACAATGTTTACTGCCTAAGACTCCATTTGCACGAGGGTTTATATCCTAAAACTTCATTTGCACAAATTTACATATTTTAAAACTCGATAATTATTAAGACGCAAAGTTCAAAAAATTATATAAAAAAAAACTGCATACCAGTACTGGTAGCATGCTTTCGACTCAAATTGGAATTACTTGCATATTATGACATGCCAGTAATACTGTACTGTACACAAGTTCAAGTTATTAAAAAATATTCTTCAAAAATAAACTTTCTATGGTAAAGAGAGGGGCCACATCCATAAATTTTACCTGTTTAATTTTAATTTAACTAAAAAAATATGACAAACAAATAAATTTATTTTACTTTTATAAATGTATTCATTAATTTTAATAATCAGACCTGTCATTGATTCAATCTTAATTCAAATTACCCTAAATATATAAAAACATTAATGTTCTACAGACTACAGTATGAGGCTTCCCTTTACATCGTAGTGTCGGAATTCGATCAGTTGGGGGACTAAGTGAGGTTATTTGGGTGGTAGCGAGCGCCCATGGTGTGCTCATGCGCATGCAGACATGACGTCACCTTCGAAGCACTTCTCAACTTATGGAAGCCGCAATGTACTGCTTTTTTTTATTGAAACAAAATTGTCATTAATAAAAGTAGTACTGTATCATAATAAAGTAAAACAAATTTTTCATTAATCCTTAAAAAATCACTAAGTTTTTGAGTATTTCTAAATACACTGAATGTTTATTTTTTTACTTTTAAATATTATACTGCCAAGCAGCGGCCCATTGCGGTTTCTGTACCTTTTCCATTTTGGATTGGTAATTTTGGACGAGTTGTATGTAATTAAAATATAAAGCCGATGAATATATTGTGCAATAAATAAAATAAATGTTCAATGAAAGGGCGTATAAAACCTTAAATCATTGATATTGATAGAATTTACGATGGTACATGGTGGAAACTCAACTTTTGCTTCGAGGGTGACATCATGCGCCACGAGCAACCAAAACTCGTCGTTGAGTTGAGTACACCATAGCATAGCAAGTAGAGAAGAGAAGTAGCAACACTCCTCAGATTTTGTTCAAGTTACAGAAGCCAGGCACCAGGTGGCGCATGAGGGGCTAGAGATGGCGATTGAAGTGGCTTTAACTAAGGATGTCTATGGTGGCAGGGTTTTTTGTTATGCAAGAATTGCAATTAAAAAAAAACTAGCTAAGCAAAAAACTTAAAAATAGTGTCATTTTGCAGATAAACTCAGAAAGTATTTTATATAAAAAAATAATTTCTTAGTTAAGTCAATAAACATAAAAAAAACTTAAAATTCAAAAACTGACATTGTTCATAAGTGAAATTTTCCATACTTAATGTTTGCTGGAGTATTAAAAATATTTTTTTTAAAAAAGAAAATATATATATGAATTGTTTGTAGATATTTTATGTTTTAAAATTATTCACATTTTTAATTTTTTCCCATTTAAAATATTGTAATACCGGTATATTAGTACCATAAAAGGATTTTTATATAAATATTATACAAGTATACAACATTAATTTAACCAATTATTTAACTTTTCTGAAATACATACAAGAAATAACTTAATTTTTCCACAATTTAAATGAAAAACTCAATCAAGTCTCAAAATTATAATATGAATTAAAGTTTTAATATATTTCCAAGCAATTTTTATTTTTTTTAAAAAAAAGGTAATTACTAATTATTTTTTAAAAGTTAAATTTACAAAATTTATCACGTTCGCAATAATTTTAAATGGCTTTAAACCTAGGTTTGAAAAGCAATAGCACCTTCAGTTTCTTATGTGCCGTTATCAAAAAACCATCTCTACCTGCGCCAGCGCCCCCTGTTGGCGCATAGCGAACTAAATTTTACTTTACGATAGAGAAGATAGGAAGTGTCGCTACTTGTATTCTCTACTTGCTATGACCATAGTTTCTTACACCATGGCGAGCCAGTGCACTAGCGGCACCAGTGACGTGGTTCCGCCCCCTCGACAGTAGCTAGAACATGGCGGATTTCGTGACGTATTTCCCGCAAAAAATTAGAACAATGTCCTCGCTCACTTAGAAAGTCCTTTCTCCATGCTCAAACTGCGGCGGAGACCCGAGTTAACGGAACTATAATGTGCCAAAATTGGGATACATCGGGCAGAAATGAATTGTGAGTGCGAACCTATAGATTTTAAAATGCAAATATAGTTATTCAGCTGCCACACAAAATGTCGGCGAACGAGTGAGCGTGCGTTGACGCCAAAGACATTCCGTGTTAATCCCTTTCCTCGTCTTGTCAAACTGTTTTGTTATTAACTCCGTAATTATTTCGTTGAAACACTATGTTTCAAGTTCATTTTGAAATAATTGCGTCAGCCTCATGTTAATGTTATAATTATCTTCCCCTCTGTATGTTCTAGCATTGGTCTTTATAAAGCCGTTTTTTCTATATGGATCAAGATGGAACGCTTTTTGAATGCGGGTCAAATCAAGGTAATGTTATCAATTCTACCGGCAATATTTACTCTAAAAACTATTGTGATTCTTGTACAGATTTCAAACGAATGATTTACGAGCTGTGTTGAAGGGTGTTGCGCTCAAACTTAAAGCGCGAGCAAGTAGTTGGTGTTCTACCGGATTTGATAGTAAGTATAATTATGTACATCTTATTGGAGCTAAAATATTGGGCTGCCAAATATTGTTAATACTAAAGTCTGATTTATTCCCAGGCTGCTCAAGTAGAAACAGAGTCGATGCTAATAGGCATTTTTGCCATAACTGGTTGGTATTTAATCATAATAATGTTTTTCCGCTCGGTAACGTTCATTTCTTTACTCGATTTTCTACAGTTGGAAATGCAAGTTTCAACGGATGAAGAAGTGAAAGAGAAATTTAATCGATTGCGAAACGCTTTGTCTTCCGACGGTAATCGCTGGATTATAAATATGAAGCCACGTAATAATTTGTAATTCGACATCATGTAGGTTGTTCCGAAGAAATGCTGGATTTGGATCGCTCGAGTGGAATCGAAGTGCTAAAACATTTTTCGCAGTTTCAGAAACGAAGGCGTCGTAAGTTGAATTTTAATTTGCGTTCAAGTTGCAGACTACGCGATTTAAAAAGAATTATTTCTTTTTGTGATACTGTATTTCAGAGATAGGTAGCAGAAACGCAGTGTTTTGCGCGAGGAAAATGAAAGATATTATGCCAAACTAATTTGCGAATCTCAAACCCACCATTTGATCAAACGGTGGATGTTGTCTATCGAATAGACGTAATCAAATCACTATAATTTTGGTAACTTTAATCTATATTTTAAAAGACTATATTTTAGTGATATTTAGTCTATAATATTACAGGTTGTTTTAATTTGGATCCGAAAATTCTGGAGTCATTCGAAATCCGAACTTGGAAGGGCAACATTGCTCCTCGTCTTTCTCCTTTTCAAACTCAATTAAAACAAATTCCTATACTTAAAAAAAAAAGTTCAAATTCAATTCTAAAGTACTGTACGTAAATTTTGACATTTCCTAAAAATTTATTATTTATTAATAAAATATTATTTCGATTTATTTTTGAACCACAGGCGAATACTTTCCCCCATCACCATCGGGTTCAAGCTCAACGAGCAGACCCCTATAAACGAGACGGATCACGTTGATCTTGATCCGTTTAGATTTTTGACCCGATCCGGATCAGTTAATTACCATCCGCTTACCACTGTTAATTTTCCCGTGCTCACAATGTCGGTCAAAGTAAGAATCAAAAATCGGTCTTCGAAATTGATCCTAGATCACTCTCATTATTTTCCAAATTCATAATTAATTATTTTTAAAACTGCTCAATTTAAATATTAAAGAAATTTAATCGAGAACCGTCATTTTCTTTATCAATTAAATGTGTAAACAATCTGGCGAAAATGGTATTAGATAATTTTATTACGAATACGATACGAACGCGCGTTCGATTCAAAAATGTCGTCTCATTCCAATTCAAAAAGTTATCAACTTCAATTTTTTATTCATCAGTTTCGCGCATACAAAATATTCATGTAAAAATTAATATGCCAAAATCAACGTTACTGTACATCATGTTTTTTCTTTTTTAAAAAAAACAATTATTTATTAATTCCGAGGTACACGACGTCTTTTATTGATTATTTACGGTGTCCAATATTTGGCCTTGTTTTTCAAGTTCAGCCCTAAAATTTTTTTAAAAAAAAAAAAACATTGTAGCAATTAATTAATGGCAAACACAAGATGTAAACAAACCTGAGTTGATGACTAAATTCGTCGTCTAAATTCTCGTCATCCCAGTTTTCTTCCCATACATTTACATCGTTCTCGTCTTCAGCTTTACCCGACCAACCTGCGAATCAAGCAAATCGTTTAATTTAATCAATCTGACGATGAAAATTTAGTTAATTTCATCCACATTGTTATAACAAACCTTCAGCCGGAAATTCTTCAAATTCATCATCTTCTTCGAGAAAACCCAAATCAGCTTTTTTCGCTTTATCATCAGCCATTTTTTTTTTCTTTCGCGTAAAGATTGCTCAACACGGGTAGGACACGAGAGAACCCACAAAAAAAAAACGCTAAACGACTTCCTCCGTAGGGTACGGTATTGCATAAGCGTAAGCGGTACCTACGTCATATAAGTGCTTCCGTAGTTGCTTCAATTTGCCGAGAGATGAATACATCTGTCTGACGTCATCCGTCGCAACGTTTCGGAATGTGCGCTCTTCACCGAGTACGTTTAGACCGAATGTGGCAAGTGCGCTCGCATCGCGAAGTCGTGCGAGGAATTTGGTGATCTAATTTTTCATGTTTTTTTAATAATAAAAGACATCGGCGATCGGTTGGAAATTAGCGGTAAACAAAAACTTTTAATCTCCGTCGTATTATTAAACCTCATATTGATAGTTTAATCCCCAAAATTCCGGCGACGAATGATCAAAAATTAAAATTCCTATAGAAGTTTTGTCATGACTTGACGGAAGCATCGAATGGTAAGCTTCACAAAATTATATTTCGCAAAAATCCTCCGATTAAATATCAGTGTTTTCTCTCGTCTATTTTTTTTTTTTTTAGCTCGATTAACGCACGAACCACAAGTAGAGAATATATTTTTTTTTATTATCTTTTTTGAAATTTTTGTTTGATTTACCGTTTTGTGAAAGACGAAGAAAAAAAAAAAAAAAATCTAAAAGTTTGAATTTGCATGTTGAATTTTTCTTTAGATGACGTCATACGAGGTTTCCGTATTTTTTCATAAAGACGAAAAATGGCCGCTGCATTTGTTGAAATCGAAATGGGCAAGCGAGGGGAGCGCAAAGAACGAAAAAAGCGTTGCTCAAATTGGAAAATGGACGAAGAAAGAATACTAGTGCAATCCGTTGAACTTAGAAAAGGTGTTGTATTAGCCAAACACGATAAATCAGTGACAAACGAAAAGAAGAAGAAATTGTGGGAAGAAATTGCCGAAGAAGTGAATCAAGTCGGAGGATTAGACCGGAGTATCACCGAATGCAAAACTAAGTGGTATCAAATCGTCGCGTCCCAAAAGCACAGAATAGGTGAATATCACCAGGATTATCCGGAACATGTAAGATCCCCTTCTACTCGTTAACTAATCCGACTAATTCCGAGTTTTATAAAACCCTCTAGCAGCAGCTGTTTTAGATCTCACTCTCTGTCTGTCTATTCGCTTCGATATTTCTCACCAAATTTTTGGATGTCTTTTTTTTTTTGGTCCGGTATATATTTAGGTAAATAAGATTTTGGAGCGCAACCAGATGGTATATTATTATATCCGAAATTTTGATCACTTTTAATCATTTCGTTTATCCTGTCATCACTCTGACTTTTCTGATGTCAAGTAAATTCGAAATCGAATTATGAGAAGTAAATAATGAAGTTGGGTAAACTTTAAATAGCAAAACTTTTTGGTCGAAAAAGTAAGTTTTGTATTTTTAATATATAAAAAAAAAAAATTAATATTTTTGAATATTTTTTTTTTAAAGATTTTAATTGATCTTTTAAAAAGTTAGATAATTGCAACGAGACATAATTCAAAGAGGGAGACATTTGTTTAAAAGAACATCTGCGCAAGTATTTGACTTTTTGTTTTTTGAAAGCAAAAAATTGATAATTCAATTATTGTTAAAAAATTAGTTTGATCAATGAATTTATTAGATGTCAATGTTAAATATTGAAACTAAAATTATTGAATGGAGACACAAACGACGAGAATTATCAGTTGTATTGTTTATATTTGCACAGATGTTGTTAGCACATGTACCTTTTGCATCAGTCACCCATTTTTCATAATAATAATAATGATTATGAGAAATTTATTTTCGCTTTATAATATTATAGGTAGATAACGTGAAACAAGTTTTCAAAAGTATTTTTTAATAATTATTCCCGAGTTTTAAAACGTTCATCTATACAGGTAATAATAATGACTTTGAAACCAAGATTGATATCCTATTGGTACTCATTTACTTCTACACTTTTTTTTTTATATTTGAGCATTCGAATTAAAAATTAGTGAAAAGTGGAAGCGAAAAGTTTTGAGGTAAAGTTAGTAAATTAATGAATCAGTTTTATTAAATTAAATTATTAATTTTTGGAAAGTTTAAAAATTTTTCGAGACTGATTTTTGTTAGTTATTTTGAAAATTTTTCATAGTTTTAAAAAGTTGAAATTTTTCTAGTTTTAATGTTGACATTAAAACTTATTTTTTTGGATTAATTTTACATTTAAAAAATAATTATTGTAATTTGAAACTTGCCTCAGTTACAGTTCAAATAGCTATCAGTTTGAACTTTGTTTACTCAAAATGAATTTTTAATTATTTCTATAATTAAAAGTTGAAGTGTGGACCTATTTTTTTCTAAAAAAAAAATTGTTAGTTATGGTTTTCCTTCGATGGGGAAAGTAAAAACTATTATTAAGTACGGTACCGTAAAATCTTTCAGAGGTTTTGTATTTTGAAACTTGCGCTGCAAGAGGGTTAATTAAGTCTCGCGAGTTGATTTTGAAATCTATAAATTTTGTGTGTCCTTTTTTTTTTTTTCTTTTTTTTTTTCTTTTTCTGGTTATTGTGAAGGGATACATGCCTTCTCAAGGAAGCATGGATCACTGTTGGAGCAACCAAATTACCAGCGATGTTTCGCAACGAGAAACGCCAAATCTAACGCCTTACAACAGCAGTGTGGATGAACCGAGACTGCCGATGGCCAGAGAGAGCACACCGACATCGGAACACATTCGACCTCATCCGGCTAGCACTTCCAACTTTCATCATAATCCTATGGATGAACAGCGGTTACAGATCGCTCAGCAACGTCTCGACGTTGAAAAGCAACGACTGGACGTGGAGAAACAGAGACTCAACGTCGAGAAGCAAATTTTGGCAACTTTAGAAGATATACGAGCGAAGATGCCAACTTTTCCTTCATTTTACTACCCAAACGGTAAATAACACCCAGCAAAAAAGATAACAAATAATAATTATATTTATTTTTGCTCGTTCATGTTCATACGGTTCATGTATAAACGGTCACTGTTCACAGTCATTGCTGCAGATAAAAAAAATATCCGGGTTTTAATTTTATTTAAATCGAGATAGATTTGGTAATGAAGAAGATGAAGAGGCAAACAACACGAACATTTTTTTTAACTTTTAGAAAGGACAAATTATAATTTTTAATTATTAGAAAATAATCATTTTTGTTTTTAGAACATTTTTGTTTACATAATTTTTCATCATTCTTTAAATGATATCATACATTAATAACACGTTCACTGTCAGTATTGAAATTTGTTTTTGATACGCAAAGCAGAAAACTGCGCACCTTTAAAAGTACTTTTTTTATATATAAATACAGTAATTTTAAATTAAGTTTTTATTCTAAAATTAAATTTAAATAATTTTTTCTTTTTGGTTTTTGGAAATTTATTTTCTGCAACTTTTTTTTTGCCTAGATTCCCATAAAAATGATTGTAATAATGTTGGAGAGGAAAAGCACAATACTGGTAACGATAAAATTCATATTTTAATTTTATATTTTTAAGAGAAAGAAAGAAAAAAAATAAATACTGTAGTTTACGTAATAATAAATCATAACTTACAATAGCTAGCATAATATTTTACAAACTCTATTCGTAGACTTGGTAACATAAAAGTGAATTTACTTGTGGAACTAACTCTGATAATAATAATGATTGCCACATGAGTAATTTTTTATTCGACAATTATTATTATTATTATAAAAAAAAATTTGATTCAAATTTCAAGAAAATTTGTTCGAATTTTATTTTATAACCGTTCTAAATTTGTATATATTTTTATGGGAGAGAGAAACACAATCTTTAAAAAAAAATGAGTTTTATCTGGGCCCGTTTATACATGTATCCTGTAGTTGTGTGATGATGTTTTTGTTTTTTTATTTAAAAAGAATAATTGTAATTAATAGTTATTAATATTTGTGTGTGTGTGGATTATCATGAATATGCGAGTAATAGGATTTTGCATTGGTTTTTTTTTTTTTTTTTTTTAGGACTGGGAACTTCGCGCAATCTGTCGATGATGCCCGGTTTCAGTCCAGGGGGCCATAAACAATGGTAAATACATATTTCATTTTATTTTTTATTCAATTCAGGATAACGATTTAGAGATTTTCTTTGATAATATTTTCACTGGGATAGATTTTCTTTCAATTATCTAGGTGGAAAACTGAAATACAGACATCGTTTACTTGTAAACAAAATATTTTCTCGAAGTTTTAAAAAATAAGTTTTTAAATTGTTTTTTCTTTTAGAATTTTTACTGTTTTATTTGGTTGCTTGATTAACTTCAAAAAAAAAATTTCTTTTCACAATTTCAAAGTAACTATTTATACCGAAAAAGAAATACTTATAAATGCTGAGAAAAAGATTGTTTACCTTTGGATCTAAAATCGTATTAAATGTTACATTAGAAAATTAGCTCTATTTTCAGTAAAGTTCGTCTGGCATTTTGCTTATGAAGTAAAAATATATAAAAGCAAATGCTCGAAAATTTTGATTTGTATAGGAATTTATTTTATAATTATATTTGTATAGGAATTATAGTGAACAAGGTTCAAGACTTATGTAATGTTTACTTTTAGAGTTGAGTCTAATGTTGCATAAAATATCTCGACAAAAAGTGATGAAATGATCAAAGTTTTTTTTTTTAAATCGTTATTTTGAACTGAACAATTAATAATTATTTTGTAATGTAATATTCATTTCGGATTTCTTTTTAGGCACGGTACAGGTGATTGAAAGTTTTAAGTTATATGAATATAATACGGTTCGTACACTGGAAGTGCGGTAACTGTTTCGTTTTGTTTTTTTAATTATTATTATTATTATTTTTCTTCCCTCGTCTTTCTATCTGCATGGAAATAACTTTTTTGATCGAGGAACGCGAAACCCCTCCTGCCCTCGGTATGTATTTGTACGCGTCTTCGATAAAAAAAAGAAAACAAACTCATTTTGCATGATGTATAATTAACCATTTTACGAGTTGGGTGACGTATACCTGTATCATGTGACTGTTACGCTATTTTTTTTTTCTATTCGTTTTAACGCTATATATGTATATCATTATTATTTTTTTTTATATATATATATTATAATTATTTTTAATAATAATTGTTCGCTGACTTCATAATTAGATGAGTGCATTGTATTAAAGCTCCCATAATGTTTTTCTTTCCCATTATTATTTTCGAACAACACGTTGCCCATACGAAGAAAAACTTTAAAAAAAAAAATATCAATTAACGCAATTATTGTTTTTTTTTTTTTGTATTATAGCGAAATTTCATTAAGTTTTATTATTATTATTTTTTGAAAAAGATTTTTTTAGTTCCAATTTTTTGTTTTGTTTTGTTCGTGTAAAATCCATTTTTCCGGTTATTTTTTTTTTCTTTCTAATTATTATTTGTACGTGTAGTGTGTAAAAAAAATCAATTACAGTAATAGTGTGGAGAAGAAAATGAATTAGAAGAACTCTTCTTTATGAATTCAAGGAGCGAGAATAATACTTAAGAAAAAAAAAAACAAAAAGTGAAGAAAAAAAAAACATAAACATTTTGAATTCTCGCGAAAATCTGACAAACGATTTCAGATGTGTGCGCGAATCGGTTGTTTTTTTTTTTTCTTTTTGCTTCGCGGATTTCATACTGTATGTATTCGATGTCAATGTAGTAGAATAATTTTTAAAAATTATTAGGGCAACTAATTATTATTATTATTTTTTTTTTGTTAAGTGCGTTGAATGTGTCGTTTTGTGGGGGGGATGGATGGGGAAGTGGGTGGGACCATCGATTGTCATTATTTTTTTTTCAATGGAAATGTTTCGCCGCCGCTTTTTGGTTTTCCATTATTATTGTATAAGCTCTGCTCTACTACTACTACTACTCCTACTCTATCTCATGTAATTCAATTGCATAAGGAATAATCGCAAAACATTTTCACATTAAATTAAATATTGATCATGGACGAAAAACAAAATTATGTTTTGTTGTTATTTTATGAATAGCGAAGAATTTTTCTTTATCTTTTCTGGTTCCATGGGAAATGAAATTGCATAATTTTGAAATTTTGTTTTGGTTTTTAGAAATTTTGAGATTTTTAAATTTAAGTTATGTTTTTTTTTCTTTTTGAAAAAAAAAATTCTATAAAGTTTTATTTACTTTTTTGTTAATTTGAGTTGGTAGCGGTACTCAATGAAAATAAAACAAATTTTTTTTTTCTCACATTTTATTTATGAAAAACATTGCTCAGTAGAAACAATAATACTGTGCCATAATAATTATTCGAAACCCTCCTTCTTTCTTTTTTATTAATTATAATTATACATCTCGATATATTTTATAAATAACTTTTCGAACATTCTAATTTTCAATCCAGATTATCGATCTCGGGAGGAAATCGCGTGCACGAAATCCTATATCACATAACGCGACGTATACTTATCAAAAAGAAGGAAAAAAAAAAAATTATGTATAACATCGACATTGAAAAGTAATAATTAATTTTTTTATATAGCTTAATATAAAAATGTTATTGCTGCTGAAAATATTCAGTTATCCGACTCCGGGACTTCGAGTCCATTGACGATGAGCAAGTGGACCAAACCCTCTCTCTTATTGCCGCTGCTGATGGCTTTGATATAGGCGTGGTTGGTGTCTAACATGAAATGAGTCTCCGTTCCATCTTCCACAAATTCACCCTCGTATATTCAATTTAATAATTAATAGAATTACCATTAATTTTTAATGTTTTTTTTTTTTTTTTTTAATATATAGCTTACCGATGTTTCGACCAGTTTTCCATTGGCCCAAACATTCATACTGTCTTTTTCTAGAAACATAAAAAATAGTTTATTTTTGCATGTGAAATTAAAAAAAAAAAAATAATAATAATAATTAAAATATTAAAATTTAATAGAATTAAAAATCTTGCCCAAAAAAGAAGAAAAAAAAAAGCTCTATAAAATTAAATTAATATTATTTAAAATTTTTGTTACCTAAAGTTACTCTGTAGTTTTCATCTCCCAGGGTTAAACACCAACATTTCATGACTTTATTTTGGTTTTCTACGAATTTTTTATAACTTTTTCCGTTGATTTCCAAGCAATATTCGTAGGAAAACCCACCGATCGGTTCGATCCGGATAATACATTTAGCCGAGCCGATGTTAAAATTTTCGCTTCCTACTAATCGAAACATCCAATCTCGACGTAAAATCTCCTTTCGAAAATATAATACAATTTTTTAAAATTATTATTATTACTTTTTTTTTTTTAAATAAAATTTAATATCTTGCCTTTCCATCCACTCGAATCACTCGTTTTCCCGTCGTGGTTCCGTGTTCAAATTCGATTAACCGTAGTCCATCCGATAAACTCACTTCCCATATACCTACACAATCAGCTGACATCTAAAAAAATTTTTTTTTTTTACTGGTAGATTTAATTTTTTTTTTAAAAAAAAAATAAATTATTTACTATTTAAAAAATTTGAAAAACTAAAATTTTTGGAATTAAATCTTTCTCTCCCACTTTAATTAATTAATGGGTAGTTTAAATTAAACAAAGTTAACTTTTTTTTATTATGTACATTTTTTTAAAAACTTTTTTTATTTTACTCCTCAGAATAAAATTTTAAGAGAGTGAGAAAAATTCGTCCAGATGCTTTGCTGCCATTTCAATTCATTCACCAATTGTTTATTATTGTCGCTAGGCAACGCCGGGTTGTGCGGAAATGGTGGCACGCTCTAGCAACAAACTACGCAATTTTATGTTTTAAAACTAATTAACGAATAAAATCTTTACGTTTTAATTAATTATTTATGTTTTTGTAAAGTAATCTTTAATTATTTTAAGAATCAATTTAGTTTATCAATAAAATCAACAAATTATTACTCCGAGTGCGTCTCAGGTTTTAGCGTTACCTTTGTTATAAAGAAAAAGAAACACGGGTTAAAAATTTTCCAAGGAAAAAAAGATGTAAGTAAAA
Source organism: Polydesmus complanatus (assembly GCA_034692225.1). Taxonomy (NCBI): domain Eukaryota; kingdom Metazoa; phylum Arthropoda; class Diplopoda; order Polydesmida; family Polydesmidae; genus Polydesmus; species Polydesmus complanatus. The sequence continues at coordinate 43,061 of JAQGAZ010000530.1, read as the reverse complement.
TGAAATAAAAATGAAAATTTTCGATGTTTAGGTGAATAATAAAAACACGTTGAACGTTTTTCGAGTATTTTCGATTCTTCAACCGAATAAATATTAATGAAATTAAGATCAACAGACGCATGCTTTTAGGGGCATTGAAGAGCCGTGTGTAGTCGCCGGCAACAAAACGCATTATCGCGTTGAAAGTCTTAAAATAAATGAATTAAAATTTTTTTATATTATTATCAATATTTTAAGTTAAGGAATGTTATTCGATGTTTTAATGCGTGAAATTGTTTTTATATTGATATTTAGCGGAATTAACCCGGAAAATAGAATGTCATGTAAGCGATCTTTAGAAGGACAAGATCCAGATTACCAAGATGATTTAGAAAACGATAAAAAACGACGGAGAGCAATAGAAAAAGAAAGTAAGTATATTGAATAAAAAGGATGGACAAAACATTTTTCTCTATTGGTTTCATGTAACTATTTCTAACAATTGTTTTTTTCTTTTTTTAAAAAAAAAATTTGTGATGAATAGGTGTAGCAGCAACAGTTAAGAAAATCGAAAAAATCATAGGAGAACAATTTGCTCAAGAAATGAAACTGAAAGAAGACGAAATAAACGCTATAGATGAGGCAAATATAATCTGAAATAGTTGTTTCGTTCACTTTGTTTTCATAAAAAGCAAAAAATTATTTATTTACAGAGGTTGTACGAAGCTAGACAAATGCTGGATCAATTGCGAGCGGGGATTATTATTTCTTATTATTCCAATATTGATGACAATTCCGGCGAATCATCCTTCGGGGTGCTTTTTATTTTCCTTAGCTTTCTATATTGGTTTTTTTTTTACGCCTTTCTATGTATTATTTCTAGGTGAAATCGGAATCAAAGTTGCCAATTCACCCAGCTGTGAAGAAATTGCTGGGCAAATTCTCTTCTCCAAAACCGTCTTCCCTTCTACTTGGAAAGCTGTCGAATGCGCAGCCTTCGTCAACTATTTCTCGGCCGCCAATTGTAGCGAAAAAAGCGGTATGTTTTCAAAAAGTGCTAGTAGTGTTTCTTGTTTAATTTTAATAATTGTGGTTGGTTGTTTAGAAGTAGTGTTTTTATTTATTTTTACGAAAGATATTATTATAATTGAAACAGTCGCTTGAAATGACCTTCATATTCAAAAATTTTAATTTTCTTCGCATATATTATGCGGGTATTATTTGATTTAAATCAACGAGATTTACTAAAACACGATTCAAAATATAGCTCTTAAAAGTTTTCCCATTGAAAGGAAACCCTACTAGTCGGTGAACATATGGGATCGTTTTTGAAGCGTAATTGAATTTATGGAACATGTGGGGTTTCAAATTATTATGTGAAAAACTTATAAAATACTGTATAAAGCAAAATAATATTTATCGATTTTTTAAACTTTTCTTATAAGGTCTTGAAAGGTTTATGAAAAGACTGTTTCAATTTTATAAACGAAAGTTTTTATCTCAACATTTTTAAGCGCTTTAGTTATTTTGAATTTTTCTATTCAAAGGTGTTTTGGAATTTTAACTTTTTGATTTTTGTGTGTTTTTAGCCGGAAACCTTGTCATCAGCTAGTCAAGCGACAAACGTTGTAGAAAATAAAGACTGCGAAGAAAGTGTTCGCGCTGGCCGTTTTAAAGTGAAAAAACGCATAATAGTAGGTAACGTTTCTAAATTCATCCCTGAGGATCAGCGCGAAAATCCGGACATCTTTTATAAGTGGATGGTGTACGTTCGTGGTCCCAAGGAAGAACCCAGCATCGACAGTTTCGTCAGCAAGGTGGCCTTTTGGCTGCATTCTGATTACCGCCCGAACGATCGAGTGGAAATCACTGAACCGCCGTTTCATTTAACTAGGCGCGGCTGGGGAGAGTTTAAAGTGCGCGTGCTGATTCATTTCCACGATTCCAGGAACAAAGTGGTCGATGTTCAACACATGCTCAAATTAGACACCACACGTACTGGGCTGCAGACGTTAGGCGCGGAAACTATCGTCGATGCGTTGATATTTAAAGACGACATTAACAGCTGCGTAGATAAAAAACCAACGATTACGCCAACTTTATATCCGATTCCCAGTGATACCGGCGGTATTTCGATCCCGGCTGAGGAAGAGCCGGCTAGTTCTGGAACTTCAGCTCCCAGCAGCGCAGAAAATACATCGGTTCTGGGAATCAAGATTAAAAAGGAAAAGATAGATCCTGGGTATGAGGATAATAGACAAGAAGAATCATGCGCCGTTTCCTCCTTCATCAACGATCATGGCAATTATTTTAATCAAAACGTTAAAGAAAACGAATTACATAAAGATTCGGGCATCTGCAGTCGCATAAGTATCAAACAGGAACCACCGAATAATTATAGTAACAATCATGTTAAACCGAAAACGGTATCTATTCTAAATCTACCCAATTCAAAATCATTATTATCCAAAGAAAAAGTAAACGCGATTCCGGGCGGTAAAGTTATTGCCGGCGTCACCAATAAAATGAACTCGATAAATATTATCAATTCCAAATTAAAATTAGCGACCAATCAGCTTCCGAATAGTAAAACTTCTTCGATTTTAATAGTGCCGAAGAAAATCGTATCTCCGAGCGGTACAACTTTGAAATCGAAAGATGCGGAGGGTAACAAATTAAGACTTCCTTGTTCTTCAAATTCTGCTCCCAGTCCAACAACCATGGTGAAGTATATGATGGATCAACAGGGGAACGTATTTTTAATAGCTTTGCCGAAAACTCAGGAAAATTCTACGACTGGAATTAAAGCCACCGAAAAAGTTTCGGCAAGTAAAAGTGGGAACGAAAATCCAATTTCGAACATTTCTGAAATTTGTAAGCGGAAGGGGACGAATTGCGTGAGTAAGCAAGGAGCATCGAGCATGTTCGCTCAAAATAATAACAAACCCGAAGCTGAAATATGGTGAGACTAAAAGTTTGCAAAAAGTATTAAGTGTCTATTTTAACAATAATTATTGGATTTTCATAGTTGTAATATAGATGATTTCGAAGATTTTTCCAACGCGATTCGTTATTTTGGAAAGAAATTTCCAATTGTAAACCCAAATATCGGTAAATCAATTTTTTTTTTTGTGTGCTAGAAAAATTATGTTTTAGGAAGTTTTGCTTAATATTATTTTGCTATAATTTAGATCGAACGATGTTCCCGTATTGCGCAGAGACGTTAGAACAGTTTTTTAGTTGGCATATTGGGAAAAGACACAGTAGCGAGTGGAAGAGGGCTAGAACTGTTAAGGAAAAGTTGCTGGAAGTGATGAAAAAAAGTACGAAATGGAAAAGCGAAGACGTGTGGACGATTAAAAAAATTTATCTTTGGCTAAGATGTCACGGATATAGTCCAATTAAAACCGGTAAAACGATCGCCGTAAAACGATATTTTACAAAACGATCATTAGAAAATAATAATGCCTTATTATTTTACAGACGAAACCGATGTAGAGTCTGAAAAACAGCTGAGAAGATATAATTTAAACACTTGCAGCGAAGCTACGAATCTTTTGGAAGATTTATCTATCCGCCAAAAAGAAATAAGCCAAACGAAAGAATGTGCAGATGAAGAAGAAGAAGACGACGAGATAATCGACGTTACGAGTGTGACGGAGGAAAATAAGTCTCAAAGGGTGAAAAAGGTTTCTTCGCCTAACAAATTCTTAAATACCGTTGTACAAGTCCCGGACGACGAAGGAGTCATAGTCCAAGACGCCTGTCGACAGGTAACGTTTTTTTTTTTTTTTGTTACTAATAATTGTAAATTTGTCACAAATAGTAACTAAGATTATGACACCTTACTCTTTAAAAAGTAACAATACTAAGGCTATTACTCATGTTTCCCGGGTTGTTATTACAATATACCACTGAGTAAAGATATAAGTCAAGAGTTCTGTAAGGTTCAGCTTTAAACACGGGAATTCTGAAGCGGTTTCTTACGTTGCAGTCTTCTCTTCCTTACATAATTTAGGGCATACATCATATTATATAGGACACTCAAATATTTTAATTCAAATTAAGAGAACATTATTAAACTACAAAAAATAAAGACAGCTCAAACTTCGAAAACACATTAACGATGTTCAAATAATATTAACCAATAAAGTTAATTTATTATGCAAATATTGTAATAAAGTTATGAAACGTTAGCTTAACAAAAAATTCATAAGACACGTTAGTTTCGTTTTTCCAATGTTTTTACTATTAATGCTTTAAAATTGACATTTTTGAAATTGATTTTTTTTCTTCTTTTTTCAGATTGGGATTGAATTACACCCGGAAAATGTGTATCCGGATACTGGCGCTCCTTTAGCAGAAGCTGCGTTGCTATGCGTAACGAAAATTAATTATAAATTAAGAGTTTTGTTTATGCATATTTAATCTTCTTAATTAATTTTTAGGCGATGAAATTGTTTTTAGAAGATGTGATCGGTTTGGCGGTGGCTGAAAAATTTAAGAAACTTGACAACAAAAAGTACTTATTTCTTTATTGTTTTTTTTTTTATTATTTAGGTATTTTAATAATTGATTTTTTATTTATTATTTTTAGATGCCCGACTTACCTCGATGGGTTTGACGTAGCGTCCGCTATCTCTAAATTTCCACTAGCCGATTTCGTTACTCATAAGGGACTCGGGGTGAAAATCAATTCCAAGTCCATTTTAAACGCGAAAGACATAAAATTATGATCAGGTATTTTGTAATTTATTTATAGTCACAACGTTTAAGATGTTTTTGTTTTTTTTAATGTGATTTCTATTACGTGTTTACATTTACATGTACTGGATATTATGAAATCGAAGTTTGTAAATAATGTACAAAGTGAAATAATGTTTGTTTTGTGGAAATAAACGTCTACGTAATTTATTGATGAAATAAAGAGTTTTTTTATTTAATTTTTTAATTAGTGAAATCAGAAAAAATGAATAAATTTGTGACGAAATAAGAATTTAAATGATGCAATAATTTTAAATATTGTATTGAATAACATTGATTAAAACTATACCAGTAATAAATCAATAATTTTAGAAAAAAATTAATTAATCATTAATATTGTGACAATAATTATTATTTTTAAATTTAGATTACATGTACAGTGTTTTAAAGCGTAATTCGAATTTGGCGGCGATGACGTCAGGCGGCAGCCAAAGCCAAAAAAAAAATCTGGCATCATTGGTTTTGACGTGCGCGATTCGCAAAAAGAAGAGCGAGGGACAGAAATCTCATGTTTTACCTTAATTCGTCGGTGCTAAATGTGATTTCATGGCATTACTTTTATCCCAACCGAGTGATTGCGATAGGAAAGAAAATTTTAAAGATCTGTTCATCAAAAATTACTCTTCGACTCGAGAAAAACAGGTAGGTGACACCAAATTCTCCCCCCCCCTCTCTCTAATGCTATTTCTATGGCTGACATGGCAAATGATATGACGACGTAAAACGCGGTAAAATGAATCTACACAAATTTTCATCTCTTTCTCGCACGAAACATAGCCCGCGTGTGGGAGAACCGCTAGATATTTTGTGTTTAAAAGTCATTCATTGACACATTTTATTTTGCATGGCAGTTTCGTGTTTATTTTTATTTTGACGTGAGCCGCGTATCGAAACCGAGTGTTGCGCGCGTGTCCAGATTAACTTGGCCGAAACGCTTCGCGCCAACGCCGACGGCACTCGCGCCAACATAGCATTAATCTTCCGCGAAGCGAGGGAGAAATACGTGTTGCGTCAAATGTTTTGATTTGAGAACCCAAGTTGTGGTAAGATCAATTTGAAACGAGAAAATTTATTACGCGCGTCTATTAATTGATAATTATGTCTGGAAATTAAAATTTGGCGGGAGATTTATCGATAACGAGTGTTTGATAATATTTTATTTTCTGAAGTGGGGTTTTGATTGAAGGGATTTTGAACGAAGAAAGATGGAGATCTTCCATCACAGCTGTTTACATTTTCATACACAACTCAACTTCATTATTAAAGAATTTTTTCTTTACGTAATTTTTATTTTTTTTCTATTACAAATTTGAAAATAATGAAATATTTATTTTTAATTCTTTTTTTACGGACATGGTTATTTTAACATAACTTTTAATAAAAAAATATTAAATGAATGTACATTTTTTATTGCATTTTCATTCAATTTGTAGACCTTTTTTGTGTCTCTCTCTCTACTGAAAAAAAGCAACTTTTATGATACTGTATTTATTTTTTAAAAATTTTGATTTGTTTATAATTATTTTGATGTTTCAGCTGCCGTGTGTGAATGGCTTGCTGCACTTGTCTTCGGACTCGAATGATCCATTGTCCGCTTACATGCCTTGGTCGCGCGACACCGCCAGTCCGCCCTGCACTTTCTCCAACAACAACAACAGCCACAGTCAGGTGCAGTCGGCCGACTATTTCTCCGGCCAAGGCTTCAACTCTTACGAGCAGGATAATGGCGCCACTCAGCCGACCGGTTTCGCGTTGGACGATTTCGTGTCGAAAATAGTGGACGATGATCATTTTGGGTTTGGATCGAACGGATCGGGCACTGCGAACGCCGTCTACGGGTCGAAAAACACGCAGAATTACAACTCTTTCAACAGGTTCCATTTATTTTTGCCTTCACCACCTACCGTAGGAAACATTAAATTATAACTTGTTTTTTTTTTTTTAAAAGTAGATTCAATGGAGACGTGAGTAACGTTTGGCATTCGAGCAGCAATGGTCCCCCTTCCACAAATAACTCCAGGATGGATAACGGTTTCACGAAAAACTCTTCGAAAGACTATTTTTCTAGCGGTGAAATTATCAACGGCTACGCTACACGTAACAATTTAAAGTTGGAAAACGTACATAATAAATATTCAATAATAATTTTATAGCTTTTTTTTTTTTTTATAATTAATAATATTAATGTTTTATTTTTTGCAGTCGTCCAAATCGAATCAATTTCAAAATCAAAACGATCTCGCAAATCACAATGACGTTTTCGAATCCTCTTCGCTGTTTCACGCTCTAAGCAATCAATTGGCAGACCTCGGGCCGGATTCCTTCTTCGCTAATTTCGGAGAGGAACAATACAAGGACGAGGTTTAAATTTCAATAATAATTATTGTTAAATTAAAATAATATTATACAATAATTATGTGTTTTTTCTTTGGAAATGGAGATTTTTATTGCATTTTTATTTGTTAGAATACGATCATGGACTACGTGTGCAAAAATGGGGAGAAAAATGGTCTAAGTCAAGATGCTTTCATTAAGAATTCTCAGTATTTATTTGGAAATCAGTCTGAGCACTTACAATCAACCGGTAACTCAATGCCTCTTTCTTCGGACAACAACTCTTACCAATATCGATTAAAAGTAAGTGCTCATCATTTCCGAGAGTAAAAATAATTAGGCTGAATGAAAATAAAAGTTTGAGTTTAAAAAATTAGCTAAAATTTAGAAAAGTTGAAAGAAAATACTATATTAGCAACAGGTATTTTTTTTTAAGAAAAAAGAAATATTTAATAGTTAAGTAGTGGCTAAAATAATCTCAATGCCTCTTTCTTCGGACAACAACTCTTACCAATATCGATTAAAAGTAAGTGCTCATCATTTCCGAGAGTAAAAATAATTAGGCTGAATGAAAATAAAAGTTTGAGTTTAAAAAATTAGCTAAAATTTAGAAAAGTTGAAAGAAAATACTATATTAGCAACAGGTATTTTTTTTTAAGAAAAAAGAAATATTTAATAGTTAAGTAGTGGCTAAAATAATCGACAGCTCAACTTTAGCAATTATGATAGAATGTTCACTGTAATTACTTTGAGTTTTGGAAAATATTGGCTCGGTGTTTTATAAGTTATTCACTCGGCGATTGAAGCTGAACTTGCTCCAAATTTTTTGAGTTCAGTTGCTTGAAATTAAATTGTTCAGCGATTTAGAAGAAATTTCTTAAAAGTTTTGAAAGGAAATGCGCAGAGTTTAAGAAGCTTGGCTCTAGAATTTTAAAAGTATGTGTATAGATTAGGAAGAAAATATGCATAATAATTTGAGAAGTACCGGGTTGTCAGACAGAGTTTAGGAAGGTATTGCTTGGTGCACAGTAAATGTTAAAGCTTGTCAATCAAATTTGTTTGATAACGCTTAAGATGCAGAAATACGACATGAGCAGTGATTTTAAAAAAAGTCGAATCAAAAAACATTCTAGCTTTAAAAATAAAGCAGTCATATTTTGAACAAATTAAGATATAGGCTAAGCGCGTTTATTGATGCTTTCAACATGCACCCTACTATACCTAAAAATATTGAAAATGTCAAATTAAAAATATTTTTTCCGTAATTAACATACAGTACCATGTATAATTAAAATGTTCTAGATGATGAAATCTCGTCCGGACGTGGGAACCATCGGAATGCCGAGCAAGATCCAGCCGCCATTGATGGATCAGAACTGCGGAATGCGTCAGTTTCCTTCCAACATGGACTCCCGCTTTCACATGGAGCATCGTAAATCGCATCAATCGGTGGAAAATATGAGCAAAGGTGTGTTTACCGCCGCTAGTCAAAACAGCAACCAAGGTTTAAAATCGAGTCCGAACGGCTTAGAGATGTGCGGACCAGCTCGCTCAAGCTTTTATCCCAACAAAGTCTCGGCAGGTTTTGGTAGGAACTCCGGTCGTCCATTCCCCAACCACATCAAATATATGAACGGCGGAGGAGATAATAACTTAAACACGCAAATGATGAACCATCGCATATCAAACGGTATTTTAGATCATCAGGGTTTAAATAATCATCACAACGCGGCAGGCGCAAATATGAGTAATTTACGCGCGACTAGTCAAAATTTTAACGGCGGATCAATGGGCATTGCAAATTCCATGAACGGTGGAGGAGGAGGAGGGGGGATGAGCAACGATGCGAGTCATGTTCCTCACATGTCACGTCAACAGTTCAATCCGGCTATCGTCAAGCCGAATGGGTTTAACGAGAACTCTCTGCTCATGCCTCAACAAGATTTCGAACAACGATCCGAATTTAAGAATCAGTTTGGCAGAGCTAGTTCGGCACTCCAGGAGAATACTTCTCCGTTTATCTCGCCCGAACTTTTCAACTCTCCCGTCAACGGCGGCGTACGCTTTAATCCTCCAGGTACTTCGCAGTTTTCCAGATCCTCCATCCATTCTGCAACGCACGAATTTCCTTACGATTTTTATTCCTTGGACCCGTTTCTTCAAGGAAGAGCTACTCCTAACATCTTCCCGCCTGCTGATCCCACTTTCTACGATCTCTCGCCGCGTCCTATTTATACTCCTATTCATCCGTTTTTGGGATTCAGACCCATTAGGTACGTTCAACTCGTATTAAAACTACAACCGTAAAACTTCTATTTTACATTTTCACTTATCTTCATTTTCTTAAATTTTATTTTTTAAGTTTTGAATTTTTTTTTTTTTTTTGTTTTTCATTATTTTCATGATTTCATCAAAGTTTTCCTGTTGCAAGTTATTTTTTTTTAAGGATTTTTTGACTCTGTTTTGCTTTTATTTATCTTATACTTCAGGCATGCAACACGTTGCACCTCAAGCCACATAATATGCAATAATTTGATATCTGCATGTTTTCAACTTGAAAAATCAGGCAATTTAGATTTTTTTTAAAAATATTCAAAATTCATTTTGGTTTTTTTCTAAATTTTTAGAAAGAATTTAGCTCCATACTATAAAATAGAAAATAGTTTTAGGAACATTAACAGATTTACTCATATTTGACAAAATTACATACATTTTTCAAAAAGATTCCGCTGGCTCATGTCGAAGCCTAGGTGCTGGATGGCTCCGTGTTTGGCATGTCTGACTATATCTATTTACTTAAATAATTTCTTAATAGTTTCGAAAACAGGCATTTCATTTTTTTTGTTTTTTTATTTTTAATTCAGACGCAGTGGTCCTTCGAACGAACTCCATACTCGTTTGGAAGAATGTTACGAGCAATTTAGATGTTTAGAAAAGGAACGAAAAAAGGTAAGGAAACTTCAGTCATTTATTTTCTTTCGTGTTTTTGTTCTTCTAATGCGGTGTGAAATTTGGTTTAGACGGAAGCCGAACTAGCCAGACAGAATCCCGGGAAGAAGGTATCGAGTACCAACAGCATTCCGATCCCTCGCCTGCCTCCTAACCCCTCCAGAGTGGACCGTTTGGTGGTGGACGAAAGAAGAGAACACGCTCGAGTATTTATTTACACAGGATTAATTTTTAATAAGCTATTTTTACCCGTGATTCTAAAACTGTTTTCGTTTGTTTTTTTAAAAGATAATTACGTTGTTGGCGAAGATGGAGCGTCTGCGAGGGGCTTCATTGCACAAGAACATACACAGCTCAATGGAAGTGTGGTTGGAGGCCATTACCAAGGTGAATTCCAGGAGACGAGATGAGATCATTAACGCCGCCAACCGGCAAAGAACTGGAAACAACTCGCGTATTCAGGAAGATAAAGGTACAGTCTTTAATGCATCACTGAGAAAATGTCGGTATCGATGTACTGGCGTATTTTTTTAATTTTATGTTTATAACAAGGACAAACTAATGTTATGTTTGAAAGGAATGCTATAATGAAAACCTATTTTATACATAGCTAAATAATAATTTTTAAGAACACCTTCATGAGTGGAAAAAAAAGAGACCGGCTGGTAGGAAATGGGGCAATTATTAAACTTTTTTTTATTTTACTCCTTCGTTTAGATATCTTAGCTTTGGCATCCAGCATTCAAGAACTGACCAAAGCGTCTCAACGATCTCGCACGTCCATGTGGTGTGCCTTAACGACCACCGTTCATTTCGAAGTGGACCCAGTGTTGGCACTAGCTCAAATCTTTCCCGCGGACGAGGAAGCTAGCTCGCCCTCTTCCGAGCCTCCTTCGCCAGTGTCTGTGGTCGAGCCAACCAACGAGCGTGTGGCGGTTGAGGAGCACGAGGATACAGCCCAGTTGACCGAGGAAAGCAGTTCATAAACAACGAAGCCGTAAGTCAATACAAAAATAAACACACACCGCGAAAACCAAACCCGGTTTGATTAATAGTTATTAATTTTTTTTATTTTTAAAAAAAGAGGAGTTTATTGGTGCTTTATACATAATTATTTACTATATGTATTGGTAGCTTTAACGAAAACCGTTTTACACGCAAGTGAAAATGATGAGATAGTTTCTGTCCATCATCCCTCGCTCTCTCTTCTCTTATTCGAAACCGAAAGTTTCGGTATTTTTTTTTTCTCTCTTTTTTTTCCGTACAAATACAAGGCATTCATTATGCATGTTTGATGTGCTCTCTCTCTCTCTCTGCTTCAAAACGTCATTCATTTTTTGCACAAAAATAATTAATTCTTGCCAAGTGCTCGGTGCACATTGTTGATGACTGTTCACACAATCAAATTGATAATTAATTTTTTAAAAAAAGAAAAATGACATTTTTCTTTGGTGCGGCGCGGAATGACGACGGACGTGTTTTTTGGGTTTTAATAATTAAGAAAAGAAAATTTCCTACTTAATGAATTTTTCGGGAGTTTGAGAAAAAAAAAAAAAACGGAAGATAATTTTATTATTCATTAATTAGATAATGGAAGGTATTTTTATTTTTATCAATAATAATTGTAATGAAAATATGTTTTTGGAACATATTTTTCGTTTTCAAATTTCGGGTCACATTATGAATGTTTTTTTGTGGGGGTTTTTCTTGAATATTTTTTAATCTGATAAAATGTTGGAAGGTTTTTTTTTTTGTTTCTTTCTTTAAGCAGAAATTTTTTTTAATTCTTGGCTTTCTTTAGATAATATTTTTACTCTCTAAATCAGAATTTTTCAAAAGTTTCAAAATTTTAAAAACATAAGACAAAAAAAAAATCTTTTCAGTTATTTATCAGAAAATATTCAAAAAAATTGTCGTGATTTTTTGCATTTTGAGAATCTCAGCTTAGCTATGCATAATTTTTTTTTCCCAATATATATGTTATTCCTAAAAAAAAAAAAAAAAGAATATTTATTTGGGTGATATGTCATTGTACAAATAATTATTAGCCTATAGATAAATATATAGATTATTCTGAATATAGTGCGATATTAGTCCGGGGTTTTTTTAAAAAAAAACAATTAGCAATGAAAACTTACAAGAGATTTAACTGATGTTAGCGTTAGGTCATTTTTTCTTGAATATTATAATAATATGCATATAAATAATTCTATTTACTCGTTTGATATATTGTATGCATATAGAGAAGAAAAAGATCCGGTTTTTACTATTTCCATTCCATAATTTACACACGCTCGATATAGGAGAAGGAAATATATATATATCAAATTAATTATATTATATATACTCGTTGTGATCAATTTTAAGATATTGGATAATGCAGTATTGTTGGTGGAATTTACCTACCCGGTGTTTATTTTTTTTGTGTGTCTAATCTTTGAGAGAAAAAAAGAAAGTGAGAAAAGTTTTAAAAAAAAAAAAATAATAATTGTAAGGCCCTATCATTATTCATATTTGTTTTTGCTTGCTTTAACGTAAAACATTTTCTCACTTTGCTTTAAATCATTTTTCATCATTTAATAATTGTTGGTTCTCAAATGCCTCAAAAACAAAAAGCTTGCTTTTTATTCGTTTTGGCTTATATTTGTATGGTGTGTGGTGGCTCTTAGTTTTTAGTCAGCCATAATAATATGCTCAAAAATGTTTCTCTGAATTAATTGAATGCTAAAAAAAAATTTGCCGGAAATTTTTGATTATTTTTAATAATTATTAAAAGAAAAAAAATTTTATTGAAAATATTAAGAAAATAGATTTAATTTTTCACAAAAACAAAATTAATTTTTTGTTTTTATTTTATTTTTTTTTTTACAAAAGATAATTTTTTTTTTAATTTTTTTTTTTTACAAAAGATAATTTTTTTTTTAATTTTTTTTTTTAAAAAGAAAAATGAAATTTTATTTTTTTAAGTTCTCTAATTTTTATTTTTTCTTAAATTTTCAATAATTAACTTAATTTTTTTCCTCTTCGTATATTTTTATTTTCTTTCATAATAATAATTAAGATAAGCTATTAGCTAACCACATTGTTTAAAATAATAATTTTTTGGTTGTGAATGCTTTTGTGATTTAACTCGTAATAATTAAAAGCAGCTATAAAATTTATGATTTTGTCATATTAAATTGCACGCAATTTGTTATGTTGGTTTCCGGTGAATGTTTATAAGAATGCGGTATTTTTTTTCCTGCCTTTACTTTTTGGTCTCAACTTCTCAATGTGATGGTTCCTTATTTTTTCCTATATTCTTAAAATTTTGCTTTTTAAAAAGTCTCAAACAAATCCAAAACTTTTTAAGGGCAATTTTTTTTAAGAAACAAAGCTTTTTTATTTTTTCACACAAAATGCAATGTTTTTCAGTTTTTTGTTAGACAGCTTTTTTACATTAAATGAAAGAAAAAAAAAGAAATTTAATAACAAGTTCTGCTGAGAAATATAGATTAAATAAAACGCTATCTGGAATTTAAAAAAAAAACAATTGAATCTGAAATTTTTTGGAGTTAAAAGTTTGATATTAATTTTCTAAAACTGAAATTCAGATAGAAGCGTTTTTTTTTTTTGAGATCTTATTTCTCGGTGATCCACGCAGCTAAATTTCTTTCAAATCACGTGCTCAGTCTCAATGTGGCCTCGCCAGTTCTCTATTTTTTAGACGTAGAAATCTCTCTCATCGTAAAACATTATTATAAAAATCGAAAAACAAAACAAAAAAAAAAAAAAAGCGTAGTTGGATTTTCTTCTATGCTCTTGGCGGTACAAATATATGCAAAAAAAAATAATAATAATAAACCAAAAAATTTAAAAAAAAACAATTAGTATGAAGAAATGGCTAGGATAGCTTCATAACAAAATAGGTTGTTTGATCTTGGCTTGTGATTACCGGTACTCATTTTTTGTATATTGGTATTTCCTATACAGTATATCTATATATATCTCTTGTTAAGAAAAAAAACACGTTTAATCTTATCGCTGCTTTCTTACTTAAAATGTGTGGAACTTAGTAATTCCAAGGAATTTAGGTGTATACACAAAAACATTTCGTTGCCACTATACACATTTCTTAATCTCAAGTTTAAGCAAATTCGGTTAATAAAATCTCGTGATCATAGGATCCAAAAAGCGTTTAACTTTAATCTTGTTTCTAGAATAAGATTAAACTTTAACCGAATTTTCATTTTCGAAATTTCTTTGTGCCATTAAAATAATTATAATCTTAATCGAAGATTTAAACGATTTTAAATCAGTCCTCTCAATAAATGCCCAACTTGCATTTTAGATCTTATTACGAGGCTATTAAGATTTTAGGTGTGATCGCAATTCACTCATTTTATAAATATCTCAAGATTAGAATAATTATATAGAATTTTCGTTATGTATAATGCTTAAGTTTAAAAAAGTTAATCGAGATTTAAGCCGTGGCAACAGATGAACTATTAGTCGTTTACATAATACAGTAATAATAATATAGTAAAACTGTAATTATTTTTCAAAACTCTCCATTTTTCTACTGTTTACAAAAATTCCAATATATCGGCTAGTTAGATGTGATAATAAATGTTAACTATTTCTTATTAATAGTTAACATTTTTTTTTTATTCGATGTTTAGTATTTATAATATACAAAAACACGTTGTTTGACGTTTCTTAAGTTTAACTCTAATGTTGTGTAAGAAAGATAAATAATTCTTATAAATACAGAATTTAGTACGCGCGTTTATAGTATAAAATATCACCATTACAAATACAGTTAAAAATTATTTGTTTTTGTTTTTTATAACCATCCTTTTAGGTCTCCTTTTTGTGATTTAAAAAGGGATCCTTAAGGGAGGTTGTGACCTGCATTTAAATAAGAGTCTAGTTCCGTTTTTAATTATTAATTATTATAGACTTTTAAGGTGCATTTTCAGAATTTGTAATTGCAAAATTATTAAGAAAATATCGAGCGAGAAAATAAGAAGCAGAACGCGGAACATGAACGTCAAATAGAAGCCAAGAACTTTGAGAATCGAAAACATCGATGGAACTTTAAAATTCACGCGAGAACTTTTGGTCAGGAGCTTTTGAGGATTTGAAGGATTATTCGCAACATTTCTTCCCGGACTTTTTTTTGAGATTAGAAGACAAGTAATATAGATTTGAGATTTTATCATATTGTCAGGAACTTTTTGAGATTTGAAGACCATTGAACATTTATCTTTTTCTACGTCAACATTAATTATAATTTATAGAACTTTTTTCAGAATCGAGAGCAGCAAGAGCCAACTTTATAATATGAAAGCACATGGTTTTAGTACTTCCGAGAATTGAAAACATCGATGGAGCATTTTGTCTAAAACATTTGAAGAGCATTAACAAATATTTTGTTCTGGACTTTTTTTTGAAGAATGGAAGACAACTAATAGAGATTTGAAGAGGCATCATTTTGTCAGGAACATTTTTGAGATTTGAAGACCATTCAAGCTTTTTCTATGGTCAACATTAGTTAGAATTCATCGAACTTTTTCAGAATTGAGAGCAGCGAGAGAACTGTACGATATGACGTATCAAGAACTTTGAGAATGGAAAACATCGATGGAAGATAAAAAAAAAATTGAAAGACGTTTTGTTATTAATTTTTGAAGATTTGAACATCACTCCACATTGTTCCTGAACTATTTTTGAGATTAGAAAACATCGTATGAAGCCCGTGCAACATAATAATTCTTCTATAGAACTTTTTGAGATTTGAATGTACAAACTTGGATATTAATTTGTTAGTGATTTGAAGTCAATGCAACATATCTTCTAGATTATTTTGAAAAATGGAAGACGATCTTTTTCTGGAACTTTGAAGTTTGAAGACAATTCGAGAGAAATTATTGGAGATATGAATACGTGAAAATAGAGCGGCCCGGGGAAAGCCTTATACGAATTTAAAAAATTTATTTTTTTTTGAAATTTGCAGTAGTAATCGTCGACTTATATGAAACTGTTGAGAATTTACCTGGAACCAAAATTTGAAGATGAAAATAATGAGAATGGAAATTTGTCAAGATGAACATTTTAAGATTCTTATCCGAAGATTGAACAAAATTCACAGAGAAAAATTCCCGTGATAGATGGAAAACAATTCCATTCAAAAATATTGAATTTTTTTTTTAGCCAATAGTGGCTTAAATAGCGAAGAAATAACGTTGAGTTACAGTGGATTAGACGTCATTTTTAAAATTTCTAATGCTCCGTTTGGATCAAAAAGTTTGCGATTGAAAAGAAAATTATAAACCGAAAACTATGGAGCTTCGTGAACGAATTTTCTTCTTTTTTTTTTTCGTGCAATTACAAATTGTGATAATGAGTCTTAATAATAATTAACGAAATAATTGCTATACAGTATTTTGCTAAGTCGCGTTTTCACCCTATACGATGCATGAGTGTCAATCGCCATTAAATATATCAACACATTTTTTGAAACCTCAAATCCGCGAACGAATAATAAACGCGTTTAGAAATCACACTTTTTACGTGTAGTAATATTAATAATGAAAATTATGTACTAGCTATACACGATCGGGGTTGGGATTTGAACGACGACGATTATCGCAACACTTTTCATGCGTACATAATTTTATTCTATACGGTAAAATACTAATAATAAGCATTTATGTCTTTTAAGATTTATCAATCAGCAGTCTATTTTCGTATTTTATTCTCCCAAAGAGTTTTAGTGTGACGTTAGAATAGTTCAGAATTTTTCTTATAATAATATAATATTATATATCGTAACAAAAAATAAATTTTAAAAAAATTTGGGGTGGAAAAAAAAAAAATAAAACATTAACCAAAAAAGTATTTTAAATGTGTATAGTGAGTGTACTGAAATATATAGGTTGTACCGCGGTTCTAATTATTGCTATTAAGCACTACTTTTTTTTTTCTTTTGGAAAATAATAAGTTTTTGTTTTTAAAGTTTTAACCGTATTTATGTTTTATAATAATTTTTTTTTTAAATAAGACTTAACTATTATTATTATTTTTATATGTTGCTTTAAGCGGAAACCAGAATTGTGTTTATCGATCATACCATTTAATAGTGCTAAAAACATTTAAAATTAATATTCATTTAATTGATGAAGAAAGATTTTAATTTAAAAACAAGTATTTTCACTTGAATAGAAACGTTTTCACTTGAAAAGAAACATTGTACAGGTCATTTTCACTTAAAGAGAAAGTTTGTACATGTAACTTTAAAATATCCTTTCTCACTTGAAAGGAAACGTTTTTACTTGGATAGGAGACATTTTGACATGAAAGCAAACATTTTAATGTGAAATAAAAAAATATTTTCATTAAAATAAAACATTTTTACTTGAAAAGAAACATTTTCACTTGAAAAAAAAAAAAAACATTTTCACTTGAAAAGAAACATTTTCACTTGAAAAAAAAAAAACATTTTCACTTGAAAAGAAACATTTTCACTTGAAAAAAAAAAAACATTTTCACTTGAAAAGAAAACATTTTTAACTTTAAATAAAAGCATTTTCACTTGAAATAGAATCGTTTTCACTTGAAATGAAAACATTTTCATTAAAATAAAACATTTTTACTTGAAAAGAAACATTTTCACTTGAAAAGAAACATTTTCACTTGAAAAGAAACATTTTCACTTGAAAAGAAAACATTTTTACTTGAAATAAAATGCATTTTTGCTTGAAAGGAAAACATTTTTAACTTTAAATAAAAGCATTTTCACATGAAATAGAAACGTTTTCACTTGAAAAGAGAACATTTATAACTTGAAATAAAAACTTGTTATGGATTAAAAAAAAAAAAAAAAATCAATGAATACAGTAATAATATAATTTAATCAATATACCGTAGGTTACTATTTAATTCATAATAATTTTAAATCATTTAAAGTTTTGTCTTAACATCGTCAGTAACAAATACATACTCGTACTGTATGTCATTAAAAACAAGCACAATTCTGTTATATTCCGGTTAAATATTTTTAATTAAACAGCAACAATAATTATTCATTTATTTTTTATTTTTTTAAGAACAATAATAATTTTCAGCTGTATATTCGGTATACCTATAGGTATAGAGCTATACATGTTCCGCGGCACTCAATGAATAATCGTTTTTCTAATAGTCCATTTATTTTTTGAATAGAAGTACGTATTTAAAATAAGAAAGAGAAAATTTAGTCGACATAATATTATAATAATAAGCCTCTCTCTCTCTCTATACTGTATTTGATTCAAATAACATTGAAAAAAGAGATTTCAAATGTGTATTTGACGCAGCAGCAGCAATTGTTTTTTGCTTTCTTTGTGATAAATATTAACACGCGATCGGTGTTAGATTTAGGACCAAAAATTGGAATTAGGGAATTTAGAGGGGGGGTTGGCTCTATGGGGAGGGGCTCTATGCATCTATAAGAGAAAAATTATATATTCATAATAAATATAGTCTTTTTTGCTATAGTAGTTTTGATGGAAGTGCAATGGATGTTTATATGAGAACCAGGTGTTATTATCGCAATGTGGAATGAAGAAACGCTTCTTATTCACAGTATTACGCTCTACATATTATATATATTTAGATTTTTTATATATTATATTGATATATATATGTTTTACATCATATTGTATCTCTCGTTCGTGTATTTAGAGGTTGTTAGATATGAATCGACGTCCGACAACACTACCGGCTTTTTTTTTTATATATCTCTCGATGTTTATATTCTTCGTATTATAATATAGTAAAGGTTCTCTCTCAACACACAATTTTTGTCCACACCTTGCTATATAATATTATTATAGAGATTTGAAAAAACACTTTGTATTTTGTACAGAATTATATTATATTATTATAATATCGACACTCACAAACAACACAATTCAATAGCTCACACAATTTCTCTTTTTAACAAATTTTCACTGCAGCTAAGTCATTTTTTTTTTCTTTTTTGAATTTAGAAATTTAATATTTTTTTTAAAATGTTTTTTTTTAAAAATAAAATAAATGAGGAAATGAAAAGAATAAAAGTGTGAATGATATTTTGATCAACTTAATTACAATTTTTTTTTTTTATCTTAGAAAAATATCGACACGGTGTTCGAAGAAAACAGAACCCAACTGAATTGGTATTAAATTCTTTTAATAATTTTAAATATTTGAATTGACACGTGGAAAAACTACTGTATGTGGTCTTATTTTGTGTTTAAAATATTATCTTCCGGCTTCAACGCAGCTTCCACAAGCTGGATTCAGAGCAGTCAGGTATAGTGAGTGGTGGGCATAATGATTGTGTTGAGACCGGAAGAAGATATTTTTAAACTCAGAATAGAACAATTAAATATTAGAAAACAACAAACAAACATTAAAGTAATGTTTTTTCATGTGTCATTCAAATATTTACATCATAAAAAGAATTTAATACTAATTCAGTTGGGTACACTTTTTTCCGTTCATCGTGTATACTTTGCTGCATATTTTTTTCTTTTAAAAAATTGAATTTAAAATTTTCTATTTTAAAATAATTATTATTACGCTTTCAAAAAATTAAATACATTTTTGAAAAAAATTGGGCCTACAGTACGTACCGGTATTTTATTTTTTTAATAAATTTGCTTTTAATAAGCGCAGTACTTTGGATTAAAAAGTTGGGTTTAAAAAATATCATTCACATTTTTATTTTTGTTTATTGAGAAGCAATATTTAAATCTTGGGTCAAGAAACTTAATGAAAATTGAAATAATTTAATTAGTTTAAAAAAAGAATATTTTTTATGTTTACAATAATTAATTAATATTGAAACTAGTGCCAAAAAAAAAAAAATAATATTACAGTAATTATGTTTCTTATTTTCATAAAGAATTAAAAAAAAAAAAAATAGATTGGATTTATCAAAACTGACCTAGAAAAAAAATAATTAAGATTATTGTTATTTTTTCTTTAGTTAAATTAGCCCGATTTAAAAAATGATGATTTTAATAATTTGTAACTTAATTCTCATTGTTAAATATACTCGTACTAAGTCTTGCTTTAAGCATAATTACAACTACACTTCAAATTCAACGTATACTTAATATGGGTAGCTATCCTGTTTATCATAAAAGGACTTTTAGAATAGAACAAAATAATAATAATAGATTTGAAAATTTTGTCAGGAACGGCGTATCTTATATCAAAAAAAAAAAAAAAAAACAAAAAAACCAGAAAAGTCAATTTACTTAAAAAAAAAGGAAGGTTAAAGAATGTTCAAAAAGTTCCAGAAATGATTTCAAATTAAAAAATATCGATAGCAGCTACATTATTAATAGCATTGATTAAGCAGAATTAAGAACTGCACAATTTATATTGTAAATTAAGAATCTTATTATTGTAGTTACTTTTCAAAAACTTTAAAATGTAGGTTCCTATTTACCAAAAAGGATGCTATTATAAGCCTATAATAACTCAAGTTTGCTAAATAAAATTATTGCCATTAGGCCATCGACATTATTCCGTAAAGTTTTTATGGTTTATTTGGAACCTCCTTCAGAATTTCAGTACCAATTTTCATTGCTCAAAATTTGAATTTTTAAAGATTTCAAGTTTTTGCGCATAATGCCATTTAAATTTGTTCAAATTCCTCTTCACATTTCTTGCCCAGTTTCTTAGGCTTGTTTATTTTTAAATACTTTTTGGGGGGAGAATCCCGGATTAAAAATCCAGAAGTTGATTATTCCACTTGCCACTTTTAAATTAGCCAAAAGTTCCAAAATTCAAGACATTTTGTTTTAAAAAAATGTACTCCAGTATAACTTTTATACGGAAAGTGATTAAGACTTGAAATTTGACAGGAAGTTCCAAAATTGTTCCATATTAACCATAAAAATTTTTAAAAGACATTTCGAGTTGTGGAACTTATTCAAATTTGTTCATTCCTGGAACTTTTTAAACAGCTCCCAATGTATTTCCAAGGTCCCCCGTTTCATAATAAAGAGTTTTTCTGTTCACATTTTTCACTTTTACCATGACTCTTAATAGTTCCAACTAATTTGTGATGATACATAGAGTAGGCTTATAATATTAGCTGATTATGAAGCGGGGGCCCCAGAACAATGATTGTTAAGAGGGGAAGGAAACGGTGATGAAAGTACAAATTTATGAGATAAAAAAGAAGGTTATAGAAATTTTCGTTTCAAAAAAAAAAAATATTAATCTTAATAGTCAAATTTTAGGTGTATACAACCATTTTTGATGTTTCTCTATTCGCATAAATTATTATTATTATTAATAATAATAATAATGCTGTGACGTGCGCAAATAACATTTTGATCCATTTAAGTAGAATAAATTCTTATGCCAAACGTGAGATCTATGGACAATCGTTTAACCATAATAATAAAAATATAAACCACACCATAAACATTTTTCGTGTTTATTATTATTGTGTTTTGTGTGTGTGAACGCACATTTTGTTGTGTTGTGATTGGGGGGTAAAGTTTTTAGCCGTTATAACGGTTATTGGGGGGAGTTATTGCCATCAGGTTTTTTGCCAAAACTATTTTTTTGTTTTTCTTCTTCTTCTGTTGTTTTTTTCTCGGTGGTAAATATTTACATATTTTACTCGGATATTAGATAAGAAAAAAAATAAAAAAAAAAATATTTAAGTAGTTCCTATATAATAATCTTATATATAAAAATTTCTATATGATGTTAATGAATATTTAATTGCAATTAATAACAGCAGGTATTCTTTGTATACTTGTAACGTAAAAACTTTTTACTTATTAAGAACAGATTTGTTTAGCAGAATTTTAGCTTCAATTTAGATGTAAAAAAAAAAAAAATTTAGGAAAGGGAAAATTTGCATTATTATTTTATTATGGTTACATTTTTTATTATTTAAAATGCGTTTTTTTCTATTTTAGTATTGCAAAAAATCAATCATCTTTTTCAGTGTTTACCCAAATTTCGAATTCACATTTTTTTTTCTCCTTAGTAATAATTACTGTATTTTTTATTTTTGAATAAATTTTGGAGTAAAAATTAAAAAGAAAAAATTATTTTGAATCTTTTTAATTTTGATTTTTTTCACTTCCGGAAATTTTTTTTGCTTTATTTTTTTTTTTTTTTTACTTTTAATTTTTTCTTTTTTTTACTTTTAATTTTTTCTTTTTAAATTATTTTTCTCTTGGAAGCTGTTTTAAATTTTTTTTTATTACTTCGAAGTTTTTGAATTCGAATTTTTTTTTTTTCTTGACTTTAAAAAACCATTTTAATTTGAAATTTTTTTGACTTTGAATTTTTTTTTTTTATTTAAAAAAAAAACTTTTAACTTTTGAATTTTTTTGTTATGAATCTTTTTATTTTGACCCCTTTTGATGCGAGTTTTTTTTTTTACTTCCATTTTTTTAAATTGTTTTTATTGTAAATTCTTTTCAACTGTAAATCTGTTCAGTTTGACTCCGTTTCACTTCATTTTTTTTTTTTTTTTTAAATTAAAAAAAGATTCAAATTTACTTGATGGAAATTGTTTCAAAGGAAGAGTTGTGAATCGAAATTTTGTAAACACAATTAAACACGTGCATTAACTTATAATAATAATAATTTAAAAACCATTTGCGACACTTGTACACTTTTACCGATTTAGCAGTGAACACTAATCCGCCTTTAACCGATTCAGGTTTAGAATTTTAACATATCTCGTCAAATTTTTTATTTACTACAATAACACAAAATAATAATAATAAAAAAAAAAAATCAAAAAAACAAAAAACTTGCCAATAGAAAATCAAGAAAAATAATTTATTCATTACTAGTCGTAATTTATTGTTGGACATTTTTGCGGTTATTAAAAACTTAATATTAGAATTCCATTATTTACGAAAGATATTATCAATAATCGATATTTTAGAAAATCAATAGCCAAATAAATTTTTTGCTGGTTTTTTTTTTTAAATAATAATTATTAAAAGAAAATAAAGCACTCGCAAACAATTGTTCTGAGATCTTTTTCAGTGTTTTCATCACTTTTTTTTGATTTTGATTTTCCAATTTTAAAAAAAAAATACATGTTTTAAGATTTTTGGAAAATAATTATTATTAAAAAAAAAAAAAAATTACTACTGCAGTACAAAATAAAAGGAGAAAGTGATGCGCGAATTATAATTATTTTTTAGTCTTTTAGATGACAGAAATTTAGTGCCAAGTCAACTAATTTTATTTGTCATCGACACAAATCTTGACTTAAGTAATGCATTTTTTTCTTCTTCTTTTTTTTTTTTTTCATTTACTGGTCAATAATAATTTTATGATTTTCGATTAAAATATTTTGCAAGAAATATATCTAAGAAAAATCGTTTAATAAATCAGATTCTAGAATTAAACTTGTGTTTTTGGAATTTGTTTCAAAAAGTTTTTTTGATGATCAGTGAATGAAATTGAAATTTTAAGAAAATGGAATATTATTCTGGTAAAAATAAATAATAATAATAAAAAAAGAGTAATGGAAATATAAAAAGGCTGAAAGTGCTATTTTTCAAAAATTTTGGTGATTTTTTTTCTCCTTTTTCTCCTTTTTTTTTTTTTTTTTTGAATTTTGCAAAAACGTAATTGAATCATATCTCAAGTTTTATGTATATATCGATTTCCGGTATGTGTGACTTAATATTGTTGATATAGAAGACTGCGTAATTTTGTTTGCATGGTGTAATCTGTGATAGCGGAAAAAAGTTCTTTCAAATTTTAATTAATAATTATTATTAATATCTGTACTTCCTCTTACTAAACACACAAAAAAAAAAAAGAAAGAATTGTTTTTTTTTTCTGCCAAAAAATAGTTCAATAGATAATTTTAATAAAAAGAAAATTTGTTGTAATAATTTCAATGTCGAACAACTGAATTATTGGAATTTCAAAAGGGAATCTCTGACCACATCTAAACCGGAAACAAAAAAAAATACTATTTGGAGCAATCAATTTGCGGTTGTGATTTTCTACTTAAAAAAATAATAATAATAATGTGTAGTAAACAATTTTATATTCTGTATAAAAATAATAACAGTGATGTCGATTGGTTTTAGTGCTGCGCTTTTAATCTGAACCAAAAAAAAAAAAAAAAAAGACATTTTCTACAACCAATTATATTTTTTAAAAATAGAATAATAATTCTTTGAATAATATTTCTTAAAGGTTTTGATAATGCACGCACTAATTCAACATTCAATGAAACCTAATTTATCATCAACAACAAAAAAAATAATAATTTTTTTTTTGCATCTTAATGTTTGCTATAAATCTGAATAAAAATGATGTTGACAGCTCTAAACTTTGTTTTTTTCTTTTTAATTAATAATTTTTAGGGGGTGCAATTAACAGTTTTCATCTTAATAATAGCGAAACTCGCCTGAAATAGTACGGTAAGTACCAAGATTAAGCATAAAACCAGACATTGGGCGAGTCTTTAATTATTTAGAAATTTAAAATGACATAATATAGCTTTAAATTAAAGCTTTAAATTAAAGCTTTAAATTATTCCGAACACTTTTTTCTTGGCTAAAATTGAGTAAAATTCATCGGTATAATAATTATGTATTGCTATTGGGTTGTTTGAATGTGGCGGGCAACACTGTAATTGAATTGCGCATGCGCAGGCGATTACAATTCCAAGAATTTAGATACGAATAACGTGCCATCCCGACCAAAATGTTAATTAAACTTTTATTAGTTTATTTCAATTTATCGTAAGTTCGCATTATTTATTTATGTGTCGCTGATGTTATCATTAGAATATAATTGAATTGCAATAGATATACATTTAAGAAAAAATTAAAATGTTTAAATGTAACGTAAATATTATTATTGGAATTGCGCGAATAGGTGGTTCCATAACATTGCCTGTTCAACATCACGCGACCGAGGAATTTGCGATACTGCTGGTGTTTGGTGTGTGTATATGTGTGTTCGCCGGCGAAATCATCGACGAAAAATTAATTTGGCATTTGTTTTAGAATAGTAATTTGTGTGTGAGTGTGCTTCATCGAGCGCAGAACTGGACGTTGGCGAGTGAAATCCCGAAGAAATAAGGTGGTGTTTAATTTTATAATTATTTTCAAGTATACTCGAGCACTGTAAATATGGGTACGCATGCTCATTGACGTCGATTCTGATATCGCCGCCATCTTGGTAGACGTTATTACCGGCAAGCGGAGATGAGAGTTTTTGAATAACAACCAAGATGGCATCCGATTATTAAATCGTAATCGATCGCGTGCGTTTTTTTTTTTTGCATCACATATTGCAATCGGGCCGTCACATTATTTCTTGCACTCCAAAAAATAATTTATAATAATTATTATTTATTTAAGTCACCAAAATGTCAATCATTTTTAAATTTATTTAACAATAATAATTTTAAATACTTTTTTTTTCTTACGTCCACAGTTAGGATTTTCGTTGACAACGCATTTTAAAGGTAGTATTCTCACGTAAAAATTTAATCGATCAATTGACTAATAATTTGTTGTTTGGGATTTCGATTTTTTTTCTGCTTTAACTAGACACAATATTTATTCACGTTATTAAAAACATTTTAGCGTAATTAAAGAGGAGGAAACATAAACAATTTTCGTAAATGAGTAACAGTAAGTTAAATCGCAATAATTATTTTTAGTTATAAATATTTTCACGCTGTATCTTTTTTTTCCTCCGAAGTTTTATTGGGTTTGTTTATCTGACACAACGTACATGTAAGAAATCAACTGAAGCAGCAGAGTCATAAAACCCCGTCACCCAACATTATTATTAATAATTTTTAGGATGATTGAACCTTCCAGTAATTCATTTTATGGAAGTTAATTTAGAAACAAATTAATTTTGGAGAAAAAAATTGGACGTGCAAGATCGATGGGATGTCCGTTTACAATAATAATTATTCCGCGAGGAAGTTCCGCATAGGAATCATGAAATCTCCAGTTTAAATAACTTAATATGTACATAATTTAGGAAATTTGGTACAGTATTTTGACGAGGAGTGCGAGGAGCTTCGAACGGAATTTAGTTTTTTTTTTTTTTTTAAAAAAAAATAGCATTTAAGTTTAATGCAATTTTGTGGGTTTTTACGCAAACGAATAGTGTTTAGTAAATCCCCACTTTAAAGGTTATAAATTTAAAGGAAATTAACACAGTACAGTACTCTAATCTTCACGAGAGTTTGGGAAATGGGAGATAAAAAATGTTTACATTATGATTATTTAATACTTTCTCTTTTCACTTTCGTTATCGTAGCTTATTAAATGAATTTGTTCTTTGGTAAGCGGAATAAATTACCTCAAAAACTTTTATACATTACTAGTAATTATTATTATAATTGGCTGCAATTGTAAGATTAATTTTTAAAATCAAACTACTTGTGGTTCAATCTGAATTTTCTGTTTCTGTAGCCTTTAATAAATGTACTGTACATGGTAAAAGACGCACAATTACATTGTAAGTCAAAATATTATTATCAATTCTAATAGTATAATACTACAGGTTAATATTATAGTTGTTGCCATTTTTATCCATGCATTATTCAACTAATTATGCACTTGAGCATTCTTTTTTTGAGTTTGGTTTTTGTTTTCCTCATCCTCATCAGGGGGCAAAACTTATGCTTTACAGTGTATAGGAACAGCTGGGAATGCAGAGTATTGTGAGTTTTATTATTGTTTGCCCAAGGACACTTGTATTATGTATTGTAATAGTCGAGACTCGTTTCGCTTTTAAATTTCAAAACACGATGTGATGATGAGAAATTTGAATCAAAGCAAATCTCTACATTGTGTACTATAGTTATCTGGTTCTGACAGTACATGGTACTGACAGTGCCGATAAGACCAAGAAAATGAATGCTCATGACCCTTTCCAAACGGCTTAAAACCTTGTTAACTTTTATTTAGGAGTCGGGGGAGGGAATCTTTAGTTAAAGTTACATAATTATACACTTGAAATATACGCCATTTGTGTTTTCGCATTGAATTTCTAATAATTATTATTAATGAGCGCTACTTTTTTATAGTTTTGAAACCCCGAAATTTTCGATCAATGAAATCAAGGAACAAAATTCAATTCCGGTAGTTATTTTTAAACCAATTAACAAATGATTTTTTTTAACTGATCCGAGTGAAGTTAAAATTTATTTCTTTCTTTAGAAAAGCGATAAGACATTTCGACATTTAAATTTTCTTCCAGCTTTAAATTTGAATCGTTTTTCTAAGGAATCGGTATCAAAGGTTGAAAACGCGATGAGGGATCTCCCGTGAAATTCATTCTATATATTTATTATTTGTTTGATTGATCGCGATCTCCCACTTTTTATTACTGTATTTCGTAAGAATTATTACCACTGGGGTGTTAAATGTTTGCATTGGCAATATTTACTCGTTATAACATACTATTGTAGTAACGTTTAAAACGGTTGCAGTTTGTCGATTTAAGTTTAAAACAAAGAGTATTATTTGTTAATAAATTGTAAAATCCACAAATTGTTTTTTTTTACTTGTGACGAGTGTGGCGTTATCACGAGAGAGTGATTTCATATTTGTTTAGTTATTCGAAAATAGTTGTTGTATCTCGTTGAAATTGAGATTTTTGCGCGATAAACGAACAGTTCGTTTCATCTATTATATTATTATCATTCGCTGATAATGGTGAATGCGGTGCTTTAGTACCAACCAACCAATTAAACACAAATTACAATTTTTTTTTTATATTTTTATTCGATGCAGAGATTTGGAGTCTGAAAATGGAGAACAAGATGTACAACCAGCCGCCGTACAATACGGAGTACAACGCGGTTCCCGGAGGAATACAAGAACAGCCTCCAGCCTATCCAGCGGGATATCCCACCGCTCCGCCGGCTTATTCAGCAGGTACCACACCTCCGCATTCTCCCTTATAACCCTTCACTTTCAATTTCACTTTATCGAAGAATTCTTATTGCTACCGTAGAGCTGTGCCCTTAGATTACCGCTGAATTTTTTTTAGTTTTTTGAAGCTTATATTATTATTTTTATTCCGATTGAGATCGTGTTTTCATTTTACTTTATTTGCCATATGCCAATTTGTTTATCTCGCTTTAATTTTTTTTTTCTAGCAATTCATAATACAACCATTAAGTTTTTCTGTAATGCTAAATTTTGTTTTATTTCGATTGCTGATACAATTTTTTCCTAACAAAATTTCTTTAAGTTTTATTTATTGTTTTTTTAATAGCATGGATTTTTAGTTTTCTTTTATTTATTTTTTTGAAAATACTATACAGTTGAATTGCTGGTATACTTTTAGAGGATTATCCTGGAAACTACCCGAGATATGTTCAGGGCTATAATGCTCAGGGTTATAATTTTTCGGGCTATAATGCTCAGGGATATCAGCCGCCGTGCCCTGTCCCGGTTCCAGTGGGTGAGAATTCTCAAGTCTTTTAGGAACTTTTTATTTCCCCTGTGTTTTAACATTACTTCTTCAATTTGATTGCTAATCAATTTTTTTTTTTGGTTTGTGTTTTCTAACATGAAAACTAACTATGTAGCATTATTTTGACGTTTATGTAGAGCACGTCTCTATTCATAATTTAATAAGTTATAGCTTAGTTTAATTTAATTTTGTTTAGTACGTAAATAAGCATGGTTGTAATTTATTTTACATTTTGATATTGAAGATTTTTCTTTTCCTTCTTTTAGATGGTTACAATTCGAACTACAGCGGTTACGGTGCTCCCGCTCCCGTCGGAGGTTATTACGTGGCTCCGCAGGCTGCACCGGTGCCGGTCATCTCTCCTCCACCGGTGGGTTTCGTGTCCACTACTGGTAACGACCCCAACTATCCCACAGACGCTAACCAAGCTGAAGGAGCCAACAATTTCGGCGCTTCATTCTCGGATAAAAATATTCGAAGAGTTTTCGTTCGAAAAGTAATTATTATTCATTAGGAAATTTCAGTTCTTATTTTACTGATTTATTATTTTTTTTTTTTGGAAAGGTTTATTCCATTCTTTTGCTTCAACTACTTTTCACTTTCGGTATCGTCGCTATCTTTATATTTATGTATGTATTATATTTAAAAATTCTTTTATACAATAATTATATTGCTACAGTAAATGAATATTTGTTTTTAGAGACAAAGTGAAGTTTTACGTTCAACGAAATCTGGGTATATATTGGGCATCTTAGTGAGTTATATCCATGTTTTTAAATTTTGGTTGCAATATACGGTATTAAAATTAAGTTTCATTTTTCAGCGCTGTGTTCCTGGTCACGTATATTACTTTGGCATGTTGTCCAACGGTCAGGTATAATATTAAGAGAAGATTTTATATCATTTCAGAACATAGACGATAATTATTATTATCGTAACAATTTTTCTTATGCAACGTTAAACGAGACAATTAAAAAATAAGTGTACAGGTAAATGATATGGAAAAATAATTATTTTCTACTACAGTGATTAAATTTTATGTGTGAATTATAATTATTCGGAAGATTAACTTGTCTACCGAAGATAAACTTATAATTTTATAAAAAAAGTTTATATACCGGTTACAAGAGAAAATGTTGAAATTTGGCGTTGCTTAATAAAAATGTTTTGATTGAAAATATTTTAAAAAATATGGAAATTTTGGAGGTGGAAATAATATTTACTAATAATTATTGATTGTTTTATTTTTGTGTGTTTATTATAGACGTCGTTATCCTGCCAATATTATTTGTCTGGCTGTATTTGTAAGTTTATATAAACCTGAAAATGTTTACGAATGTGTATTTAATTATTAAAAATATTTGTGTAGACAATGGCTCTGTCGTATATGACGGGAACCATCTCCAGTTTCTACGATACCCAAGTAGTATTTATCGCCGCTGGAATCTGCGCCGGAGTGTGTTTGGGTATCACTTTGCTGTCGATGTGGTCCAAGGTATAAAATCATTTTTCTGATTGGTTTTTTGTTTAATAAGTTTTTATGAATCACTCTCGATGCATCCTTTTACATTTTTTTTTTATTTTAAATTTATACTACTAACCTTCTTGAGCATGCTTTGGTTAATACTTTAACAATTTAGTTTGATGTAACCGGATGCGGTTTCTTTCTGGTTATACTTTCTATGGTTATGTTTTGGTTCGGAATTATGTGCTGCTGGACTTATAACGACGTGGTAAACACGGTGTATTGCGCTCTGGGGGCGGCTGTCATGATGATGGTGAGTGCACGAGGTCACCAACAACCTTAAAAATAAAAACACACACACGAAAATGTTATCTTAAATCCTTAAAAGTGAAAACTTTAAAAAGAAACAGCTTAGCGACATAAAAAAGACATTTAAAAAAAAAATTAATGAACTAACATTTTGAAACAACCAGAGAACACAAAATTAATTGATATAGGAATTTAGGTACATAACACGAGATAACGGCGAGGTAATGACAATGCACATACATGTAATTAATGCGAAAAAACAAACAAACTACAATTAACTGTAAAACATTGAAATAAGACGGGAACAAGAAATAGTTATTACACTTTTAAATAGCTTATTATTAGTTTTCATGGTATTCATGTTGTTGATTTTTTTAGTTTTTGGCTTTTGAAACTCAACTTATTTTGGGTGGAAAAAGACACGAAGTTTCACCCGAAGAATATATTTTGGGAGCACTTTCACTCTACGTGGATATCATTTACATATTTCTGTTTCTTTTAGCACTGGTGGGAAAAGGCAAATAAATTAACGCATTGGCTTTTTACTAATTAATTATTATTTTCCCAAAACCATTTTTTTTCTTTTTTTGCCTTTATTATGACATTGCAAATATCTTGTTAGCATTATCGATTCGGCTCGTGAAATGATTCTTTTTTTTCCTTCCCTCCCGCCTATACTTATTTATTTTGATGTAATTTTTTCTGTACATTGATCTTTGCTCCCCCTGCACACACTTTTTCCTTTGTAAATTATAATATAGACATTTAATTCACGTTTGCATCAATAAATTTCTTTTATAAAGTCTTAATTTTGCATGTCAACTTTTCTTTCACTAACAACAACTTTTAACAAATGACTTTTTCAATTTAATTTTTTATTTAGGGAAATTTAATGTGAATTATGTTGTAAATGTATTGTTATTGTTTTGTTAGTTTGATATTACAGGATGCGGCATCTACTTGGCAGTTGCTTCTTTCGTCTTGTTTTTCTTCGGACTTTTTGCTATTTTCACCTACAACTCCATCCTCTACACCGTTTACAGCTCTCTTTTCGCTCTGCTCATGATGTTCGTAAGTACAAAATAATTATTGAATGCTGAGATGAGTAAAGAAACTTTGAATATATTTTAAATACACAAAGTTTCTTTTTCTTATGTCATATCAATAATTCGTGGTAAAACTTGTATAAAATTTGGAATCCAGTGGGGGAATCCGGTGTTTAGTTGTAACAGATTTTTCGTTACAATAAAAGTAACGAGCAGACCCAAATTTATTCTGTTCAAAATTAAATGTTTGTCCACTCACTTTATACCATCATCTTAATCTTGTACAGGTTTTATTATTAACTGAATATTTTAACTCGTAAATGCTCGCACGTTTTTAACTTTCTGTATTTTCGTTTTTTTTAGTTTTTGGCTTACGATACCCAAATGATTATGGGAGGCAAACGACACGAACTCAGTCCCGAAGAGCACATTATCGCCGCTCTCAATCTCTATTTGGATATTGTTTACATCTTTTTAATTCTGTTGAGTCTGGTGGGACGCGGCAAGTAAACTCTTAACCAACCTAACTCGTGTGTATAAAGAGGTAGTAGAAAGAAGAAAAAAAAGTGAAATGAAAAAGACCTATTACGAAATCTAATTCCCCGTTTTAAAATCTTATTGAAATTCATAACAAAAGTTACTACCGTGTATAAGAAATGTTCCTTTTTCCTCAAAAAGTGAAAGTCTATTAACATAGCGTATTTTTGATGTACATTTCAGGTATAATGTGCAGACTATTTATTATAATAGAAGCCAATTTATATCAAAATTGAAAATAGAAAAAAAAATCTTGTTAAAAGTCAAACGAAGAGGATTTTTCTATTTCTATTTGAAAATATTTCTAAGTTTCTCGTGTGCACTCTTGTTTTTTTTTGTCTGTTAATGAAGTACCGTACCTGAAATTTAAATTTTTAGTCATATATTCAAAACAAGAGAAATTATTTCAACAGTTTCATGTTCTGGAAGAAAGATAAAAACTCCTTTTATTTTGACGTTTAGCAGGATTTTTGTTGCCTCGGATTTTCCAAAAAACTTCGTTAAGAGCGTGCGAGGAATCCCTCTCTTTTTAAATTAAAAAGATACTACTACAGTATATATTACAGTATACTTGTTTCAATACAACGTAATTATAAAGTGCCATTTTGCGGGTATTTTCAAGTGCTAGCCATTTTTAAAACCATTTTTTCTTTTTTTGCTAATATAGTATTTATGACTGCAGTTTGGACGATCGAATTACTTTTGAGATTCCCCAAAGTTTTTTTTTTACGACTTGCGAGTATGTTGAGAGTTCTATTTCATTTATCTCAAATCATTTTTTTTTTGAGTTTTACTATTGCAGTACTGTATTAATTTTTAATGAGGCGCGATCGAATGATGTAGCACATATTCGTTAGTCGTTTTTGTGATAAAAAGTAAAACCCTGCAGCGTTCTTTTTCTCCATTTATATCCAACTTTTCCATATTATTAGGTGCTAATTAAAGCTGATGTTGGCTTTTTTCGTTTAATTTTTTTTTTTGTAATTGAGAAGTAAAAAAAAAGTTTTTTTAAAAAATCTCAAAATGTTCTCTTTTTTTTTTTAAGTTTCCATTGTTTTTGCAAGCGCATAATTTTAAGTTGAAAAAAGCAAAGAAAAAGAGCAGCATTAAAATATTTTGATTTTTTGCAAATTAATTCGAGTGGACCAATAATAACTACTTAAATTCTATTCTACGTTCGTTTTTTTTTTATGCTAATCGCTGTGTATTATTTTTATTTAGTCAAAAGTTGAACTTTAATATTCGTTTCCTGCCTCGTAAAAAAAAAAAAAAATGAAATTTTTATCTTAAAAAAATTTAATAATTATTAATGGATGTTAAATATTTAACTGTGGACTAATTATTGTATAATTATTAATTAATTAGCTTTAGGAAAGAAAAAAAAAATTTATATTGTGTAAAAAAAATTAAAAAATCAAACCGCATTAAAAGTTTGATTTATATAATTATTACTGTATTATTGTTTTTAATGTTCTATTGTTTTTTTGTTTTGTTCTGTTTTTTTTTTTTTTAAAAAAACATTTGTAAATAACATTAATTTTTGTTGCGCTTTTATTTCCGATTTCTATATTTTATAGTACTCTCTCTCTATCGCTATAATAATTATTGTTTTTATTACGATTTTAATTTTTTTTTAATTTTCATTCAAACATTTTTTAATCTATAAAAAAAATTATTTCAGTTACGATGTTGCTTAACTTTTGAACATTGAAGGTTGAGGAAGACTCCCGAGCAGTGAAACCCGAGACTCAGCATAGCCTTGACTTACATTCCACTTCCAGTTGTCTTTTGCAGGTGTTTGAGCCACGCCTTGCGCACCGCCTTCCACCACGCCTATATTTAAAAAAAAGCAAAAATCGATAACTTCCGCGTCACCGTTTCTCTTCTTCATTTCGGCTTTTAAACGTTTTCGAGTGCACATCGAAGCAGTAAAATGGGCTCCGAAAATGGATGTTCGATAAATTGGAAGGTGTTTCGCGGCTCGTTAGCTCATTCCACCGATCAACAACACCTGCTGGCCTTGGACAACCAACTGCTAGGAATCCTCGACGGGAAAGTGAGTCACGTGGGATTTCCGAGATAAAATAATATTATCATAATAATAATTTTTAGTAGGAGTTTTTTTTTTTCCTGCGCTGAATTGAAGCGATTATTAATTTGATAGCACACGTGTCCTTGCGAAGCGCGAAATTTAATATCTCACGGTTAACTACCCCATAATTGTAACAGGTGGAAAATTCAAACAAGTGCATTATTATTACTGTAACAGAATGGCTTAAGAATTATTATTAATGTGGGCTATGGGATTATGGGAAAAGCGGGGAAAATCCCTAAATCTCGTTTATTAATACTGGATAAGCTCTTGACTTAAATTTTTAAAACATTTGACTTGAAAAAAATTTAAACGCTATAACTAGGTACATTAATTACTGCCATTAATTTAATATTAAAGTTTTATAAGTCTGGTGGCGTTTTATTTAAAAAATTATTACGTAAGAAATTAAAGTGTATTTATTTTGATTTTGATATAGGTAGTTTTTCTGGAAGATGCGTCGCAAATTGCTCGTTTGCAGCAGCAGTATGGCTTTTCATCTGAAAATGTGTATTGCATGAAAAATAGGTAAATATTAATAATACAATATGTCTTTATTAATAATTTTCAATGAAATATTTTGTGTATCGGTAGCTTAACGTATTTTTTTTGGGGGGGATTTTTGGGAGAATTTAAAAGAAAATAAAATTTTAATTGATTTCAGTTTTTAAAATAAACAACAATACCGATGATAATAATAAAAATAACGAAATTAAAGTTGTTTGAAATACATCAATCACATAATTTTATTCCAGTTGGGAGAATAAAATAATATTGGCATTAAATCAGTGAATTCTCGTAGAAAGCCATTTCATTCATGATAATAATAATAATAATAAAGTTTAAATTGAAATCAACACTCAACATAGGCCTAATTGGTATTTCACAATAATAATAATTATTATTGTTTAATAAAGCCGCATATCCTCTGCAGTCCATGTACAGTATATGGAAATAATATACTGATGTATTGTAAGAGGTCAATTATATCACTTATTTTTCTTATTTGGTAACATAATTATACACAGCAATATCATTATAATGAAATAAAAAAAAAAAACCCAGACGGAAACAATTTGAAATTTCCCAACTAGGAAACTACTTCTAATAATATTGGTGCTGGCCCCCAGTTCATTTTAATGGTTCCAGGTCCAAATGATTTCAGGAATCGATCGTTTTGTTCGATAACTGACTGATTATTTAAAACCCTTTGAGTACTTTGACAACTAACTCAAAATGTTCAATTACATGATTGTAAAATATAAATTATTATTTTGAAAAAACCAAAAAAAAAATATGTTTTACTTATAAACGGTTTTTGTTTTTTCTTTGACGAGTGAGTTTCTGATTCCGGGCTTCATCGACACCCACATCCACGCCCCGCAGTACGCCAACGTGGGCGGGGTAGGCATCGGAGAGCCCCTGTTGGACTGGCTACAGAAGTACACCTATCCCACCGAAGCCAATTGCCAGGACTTGAAGTACGCCCAGGACATTTACAGAAAAGCCGTCGTAAAGTTTTCATTCATCTTTTCTAAGCGAGTGTATTAATTGTTATTTGAAATTCAGAAACGCACGTTGAGGAATGGAACGACCACGGCTGTTTACTACGCCACCATACACCTCGCCGCTTCACTCAAACTCTGCGACATTATCGGTTAGTGAACAGTGACCGTAAAAACACGTAAAAGTACGAAATACTTTTAATAATCTAATAATATTTTGTTTTTTTGTTAGAGGAGGAAGGGCAACGGGCGTTCGTGGGCAAAGTGAACATCGATTGCAATAGTCCCGATTGGTATTGCGAGAGCACAAAGTCTTCCATGGACGACACGCAAACCTTCATCGAAAACATTCTCAACAGAAAAGTGTGTGAATTTTCCATCTAATTAAAATTAATTAGTTTGATTTAAACGAAGGTGATGTTTCCCCCCTTAGAATCCTTTGCTCACTCCGATCCTCACTCCCCGCTTCGCTTTGTGCTGCTCCGAGGACCTCATGCGCTCTTTGGGCCAATTGGCGCACACGCACAACTTACCTATTCAAGTGAGACTAATACCTTAAGTGGAACTTGTGCGAATAATTTTAACTTCAAAATAATTTTATTTTGTAGACTCACATCAGCGAAAACAAGGAAGAAGTTCGGTTGGTTGGATGCAGCTATCCTCACTGCGACAACTACGCCGACGTTTACGGAAAAAGCGATTTATTAACCGACAAAGTACTTTTAATAATTTAATTTTGTTTTTAAAAAATTTTATAACTGTTTATTAAATTTACAATCAATTTTTAAATAGACGATTTTAGCCCACGGCGTCCATTTAACCGACGAAGAACTGGAACTTATCAAATTGAAAGGAACCAAAATTTCGCATTGTCCCACATCAAATATTAGGTTGTCCGCTCGTTCTTACTCAATTATTGCTGGATTAAGTTTCTCTGGGTCCTAGTTTTGGCTGCTACTCTTTCCCTTACACCGCACAATGCCAATCCGAGGATGACTGAAAGTTAATTAAAACTGAAATTTAATTGTATTTTACATTTTTTTTTTTAGTTTAGTAAGTGGACTTTGTGACGTTAGAAGAATTTTGGAGAAGGAAATTCCGGTTGGTTTAGGAACTGGTGAGTTTTTGCTCATTAAACTGAGCCAATAATTGTTAATACTCGCGCAATTTGACTCACTGTAAATTATTCGTCATCGCAAAACTCAAACTACGAAACAAATAAAATTTGGGGTTCGCGCAATTGGAACACCTTTAAAAATAACATTCTCGCGTAAGCGTCGAAACCCTCCGCGTATATTGATTATTAAATTTGTCGATGATATATTAATCTCTTAACCTTTAAAGTTGTTTTCTATCAAAGTTGCTCTCTCGAATGCAACCTGGCAACACTGTTACGACGCCCGCGCGCAATAAATCAAAAAATAAAACTCTCGAATGATTTGATAAAAGCGTTTGTTTGTGGACAGATGTTTCCGGAGGATATAGCCCTTCTATTCTGGACGCCATGAGACAAGCCATGAGCACCTCTACCATCGTAGGGATGAATAAACCCAAAGACTATAAGGTCATCAACTACCAAGAGGCTTTCTATCTGGCCACCCTGGGCGGGACCCGAGGTGAATAACAAGCACTGCTGTTTTTAATCTAAGCGTTAATGATCGTGTGTGTGTGTGTGTAGTGATCGGGATGGAGAAGGAACTGGGGAACTTCGAAGTGGGCAAACAGTTCGACGCTCTCCTCATCGACGCCGACGAAGGACCCATCGACTCCTTCCCCAACGACGACCTCACCAAAAGAATACAACGATTTATATACCTAGGTAAGTCATTCTATACACGGTGTTCGTAAAAAAAAAAAGTGGCACCCAACTGAAATACTTTAATCACTTTTTTAATATTTTAATTGTTCTATTTTGTGCTTTGAATGTTCTCTTCCGGTCTCAACACGAGCAATATACTCACTCACTGTGCCTCCCCAACCTCACTATACAACAGATTCATTATTAAGGTTCCATCACTCGTTCTTTTCTCTTGGAAACCGTTTCTCGCATCACACCCCATAATTTTATAGCCTACATAATTTAAATTTGGCCGACGTCCGATACTCGCGTGAGACGAACTCGATGAAGTTGTGGGTGTAGTGCAGAGGGGAGCATAGTGAGTGGGTTTAATGCTCGTGTTGAGACCGGAAAGAGGAGATTTCGACGTTAAAAAAAAAACGTTTTTATAAAGTAAAAGTTTTTCCACGCGTCATTCTAATATTTACATTATTAAATAGATTTAATGCTATTTCAGTTGGGTATAATTTTTTTTCTGGACACCGTGTACTTGACTCTTAAAATTTTTTGTTTGGTTTTTTAGGCGACGATCGAAATATCAAGAAAATCTTTGTCGCTGGAAAGCAAGTGAAATAATATTTTTCCTCTCAATAAAAACCAATTTTTTTTTTAAAAAAAAAAAAAAAAGTAAAAATCACATTTTTTTATACGTTTTTTTTTTTTTATTGAATATTACCGTAGTGCTCCTATGACCTATTCCCTGCGATTGAATCATATTTTAACTTTGAATTTTTTTAAATTTTTGGTTTGAATCCATAATAATTATAAAAAAGAATCGCCAAGCGCTGCAGTCATTGAAAGCGAGAGATAATTAGATATGTAAATCAAAAATTTAGATTTTATTTATTTTTTATTTAAAAAAAAAAAAAGAAAAATAAAAGTCGGGTAATTATTTTTCTTAATAATTTTTTTTTTTTTTTTTCTAGTTCTAAATGCTAATTTTTTTCCCCCTCCTTTACTGTGTGTTTACGATTCTCTCATTGCAAGGTCAAGTTGTGAGATGATGTTAAGAGTGTGCGAATGATTGAAAGGCAGAATGATGAGCGTAGAATAGAGACGGAGGAGAACGTTGGGAAAACGGAGAAAATTTGAATAATAATGATTTAGAATTATTCAACTTCTTCGTAAATATTCGAATGTTAAGAGGCAAAAATTAGAATTTAAGGAGAAACTAGTTTTGCTTAGGACAAACCGGTTCTGACGAAACAAAATGTATTGCCTATAGGCTATAGGGCGATATTGGGTTTTTCTAAACCGCAGTTTGGCTTACGCATAACTGGTTTACCTGACGCGGAAGTAGACTATCGCGGCGATTGGACAGATGAGTATAATTATTATTATTATCTTAGTCCATAAAGCTAAATCAGAGCGCCAAACGAGGCTTAAAACTAGACGAGCGTAAATCGAGGATTAAATGAAGCTAGATTAGAGCATAAATCGAGGATTATCGTAAATAAAACTAGATCAGAGCGTAAATCGAGGCTTAAATAAAATTAAATTAGCGCGTAAATCGAGGATTAAATGGAACTAGATTAGAGCGTAAATCGAGGCTTAAATAAAACTAAATTAGTGTGTAAATCGAGGATTACCGTAAATAAAACTAGATCAGAGCGTAAATCGAGGCTTAAATGAAACTAAATTAGAGCGTAAATCGAAGATTAAATGAAACTAGATTAGAGCGTAAATCGATGATAAAATAAAACTAGATCAGAGCGTAAATCGAATCTTAAATAAAATTAAATTAGCGCGTAAATCGAGGCTTAAATAAAATTAAATTAGCGCGTAAATCGAGGCTTAAATAAAACTAAATTAGTGTGTAAATCGAGGATTACCGTAAATAAAACTAGATCAGAGCGTAAATCGAGGCTTAAATGAAACTAAATTAGAGCGTAAATCGAGGATTACCGTAAATAAAACTAGATCAGAGCGTAAATCGAGGCTTAAATGAAACTAAATTAGAGCGTAAATCGAAGATTAAAGGAAACTAGATTAGAGCGTAAATCGAGTTTTACATTAAACTAGATTAGAGCATAAATCGAAGATTAAATGAAACTAAATTAGAGCGCAAAACGATGATAAAATAAAACTAGATTAGAGCATAAATCGAGGATTAAATGAAACTAAATTAGAGCGTAAAACGATGATAAAATAAAACTAGATCAGAGCGTAAATCGAGGCTTAAATGAAACTAAATTAGCGCGTAAATCGAGGATTAAATGAAACTAGATTAGAGCGTAAAACGATGATAAAATAAAACTAGATGAGAGCGTAAATCGAGGTTTAAAACTAGACGAGCGTAAATCGAGGATTAAATACAAAATAAAACTAAATTAGAGCGTAAATCGAGTGTTACATTAAACTAGATCAGAGCTTAAATCGAGGCTTAAAAATAGACGAGCGTAAATCGAGGATTAAATGAAACTAGATGAGTGGGTAAAACGAGGATAAAATAGAATGAGCCGACTGGAACGAGTGTAATAAAAATAGGGTTTAATGAAACGCAAAAAGTTTTGATTCGAATCTCAGCTACTGTATTATTATA
Organism: Polydesmus complanatus; assembly: GCA_034692225.1. NCBI lineage: Eukaryota > Metazoa > Arthropoda > Diplopoda > Polydesmida > Polydesmidae > Polydesmus > Polydesmus complanatus. The sequence goes on along the minus strand of JAQGAZ010000530.1, from coordinate 3,219 downwards.
ATAAACGATAATTAATTTTTTTCGAGTACCCTACCCTACTCTACCCTACACACATATTGAATGACGTAGATAAGACTATCCTTACGTCACACCCGCTGACGTCACCCTTGCTAAAAAAAAAAAGTTTTATTTAATTTTTTTAATCCCCGAAGATACAGTACAGTATTTTTTTATTTGTCCAATTGAATGAGTGCGCACGCGCCAGAGTTAATTAAATCCTAAATGCAGTACTCGTCGAGTGTGTCATTAAGTCCCACCTAGGGCCCCGCCCACCCACACCTACCCACCCACTCTCCCGTTTCCATTTCATTAATTTTTTACATCTTCACCGATTTCCGTTTTATTTTTTTATTACCGGTATTATGCGAAGGTAGTGGAGGAGTGTGCCCAGAGCGGTGCTAAGGGTGTGCCATCGACGTCGGGGTGGGAGTGGCTTATTTTCAATTCCCTCGTCTCGAGTTTATTTGGAGGAGAAAATCGTTAACTTACAAATTTTATATACGTTTTAAAAAAAAAAAATTAGGTTTAGCGTTGCTTCAAATTAGCGTTAAGAAGCGATAAAATGTATGATTTAGTGACGTAGTAAACGCTTTTTTACCGTTAGAAAGACACGGAAATAGCGTCGTTTTTAAACAGTTTTAAATGGTAATTTTTTTTTATATAAAAAGTTAATTGGGAAAAAAAAAAAAATAATAACGTTTAACGTTATTAAAATTAGCGATATTATTTTTTTTTTAATAATCTTTAAAAATGAAACTTATATTTCCCTCCAATTAAAATTAGAATCAATAAAACGTCGTAATAGCGTTTGCGCAGTTAAATTTTACCAATATTAAAAAAAAGGATGAAAGTACCATTTTTTTAAAAATAATTGTATGTAGTGTGTATCTTGGAAATTTGCTTTTTGGTACTTTCACCCTATTTCATTTCCACTCTTTTTAATAAGAGAAGTGTAAGCTCAGGAGCTCCCGTATTATCTTATAAGACTCGAGATGGGGGTGGGGCTTGTGAGTGGGTGGAGCTTGAGTTAGGGAGGGTGGTGGGTGGAGCTATAATCTTTGAGGAAATGGTATATTGTGTGAGAGTTCGGTGAAGCGAGAAAAAGAAATGATGCGCGGGCTGAGAAAGGGAATATGTATACGGTATATTATATACAATCAATGTATAGCGTGAGATGACGTCACGTCGTCTGCTACTCACTTCTAATCAGCTGCTTCATCGAATCACTTTGAACAAAAGGTAGAGGGCGCTCGCTGCTTCCACTCGCATTTACATTTTAATTAATTCCTCTTATAATAAAGTACGTACGGATTGGAATCATTGGATGACCCTCTCCTCTCCCCTACGTCACTGCCACCGCTAGAGGGCGTTGCAACCCTCCCCCATGGAATTATTAATTCACATTTAATGGCTTAACGTTTAATCCAACAAAATTATTGGTTTTATTATTGAACATGATCAATGTAGGCTACTTTCTTTTTTAACCTTTGACACTTTAATCTATTTTTTGGTGACAGCGAAATTAGACTAGTCACGTGGTTTAATGAAACTGCGATTGCATTTATTATACAACTGGAGAAAATTAAATTTAAACTAGATCAAAAATATACTGTATTATTATAGCGTTTAACTAGTTAACAGTTTAAAAAAAATTTTTGCACTTCCGGTTACTCCATCTTATTCGTTTTTATGTTATTTCCAGTTTTTTATACGTAGGAAATGATCTTTGAACTTGAAAGTATCAATTTCACTACGAAAGACATTTTTCATCGAAAGAAAAAAAATACAAAGTTTAATCTTTTTTTGTTTACATTTTCTTTTGTTAAGAATTTAACAGATAAGAATAAAAAAAAATTTTTTTGAACGCGCTAATTAACGATTTTCAACCATTTCCGGTAAAACCAACGTGTTGTTCGTCCGACGTGAGATTCAGCGTTTTTACTCTTACCAATATTAAAAACATCATTTTAAAGGTAAATAAACACTCGTGAATATTCTTTAATCAATTAAATAATTAAAGTATTAAGTAGTAATTAATATTTTTATTGAATATTTTTCGTTGAACTTTGTGCAATTATTATTTTTTTTAATGGATCTCTATAATAAGAATTATTAATCCATCGATTTTGACCGACTTCGATTTTGCGTTTTTACTGTCAATTTCGCTTCGAACGGTTTTCTGAAAAGACGAAAAATGTCCTCGATTTATCGTTCTCTATATATTTAGCCTTCGTGAAAAGAATATTTTTGAGCGAGAAATCGGGGTTTGACGCAAAAATTGGGACTAAAAAAGGGAAAGTTTTCGCGTAATCAAGGTTGACATTTGGCCGATTACGCAGTTAAATTGGTTTAGCTGTAATTTCCAGCTAAAAGCAAAGTTGCAGCAGACGTTAAAAGTTCAAAAAATAGCGTTTTTTTATTATTATTATTATTACTATTATAAGAAAAATGTAAATAAATATAAAAGAAAAAGATGAAAGTGGTTGAATTTGTGTGTAGGCCCATTAAGACTACCGTACACACATACGCACAAAGTTTGCATAGCAAATGTGATTAGGCTGGGGGTTGAAAGAAAGGGTGTGCCAGGTGGGCACGGGCACACCCAAACCACTCTACAGTTTACACCATTGAAGGCTTGTACTTTGAGTCCTGCGTTTCAATATTTCGAGTTTCATTTTTACATATCAAAGTTTGACCTTTACAGCCTACAGTAATTAGATTTTACAATAAAGTTTGACCTTTAAGTGACCTTTACAGTAATTAGATTTTTAACAATAATTATTAATCATGTAATTTTATTAGGTGTTCATTTAGTTTAGTGAGTGTTTTTAGAGCTTTGGGAATACTAATTTTTTTAAAATAAATTAAGTAGGCCTATCATTAATTATTGCATTTTTTAGTGTTCTATATTGGTGCTCTTTAGTAACTTCTTTAGTTCAGTTCATTTCATTATTTAGTGCGTCAATTTTATTTTTTTAGTGAGTACTCAAATTTCAGTTTAAAGTTTATTTAGTTCCATTTAGTGTTTAGTAATTTATTTAGTGAGTCTTCCCCAGACTTTTGTTTATTGTTTAGCGAGCTCTATCTAATGTTTAGTGAGTCGATATTATCGTTTAGTGAGGTCTCAGACTTTTGTTTAGTGAGCTCCATCTAATGTTTAGCGAGTCAATATTATTGTTTAGTGAGTTCTCAGACTTTTGTTTAGTGTTTAGTGAGCTC
>JAQGAZ010000529.1:0-56803 GCA_034692225.1 Polydesmus complanatus | reverse complement strand
CATCAAGATGTATCATTCAGCTCAACACCAATGGGCTTCTTGTCACACCAGGACGTATCATTCAGCTCAAAACCTATGGCTTCTTGTCACATCAAGATGTATCATTCAGCTCAAAACCTATTGCCTCTCGTCACAGCAAGATACAATCGGCTAAAAACCTATGGCTTCTTGTCACTCCAGAATGTATCATTCAGCTCAACACCTGTCTAATCCAGGTGCAGCCTCCTCACTTCTGCTCCCTGCTTCGTTTTCCAGTCATGGTGGTGCTTCTTTATATTACCAATGTCTTTAATCCAAATGTTGTCTCAAGAATATTTGTCTGATGAATGTATTTGTTTCGAATTATAATTGTCCTAGTCCTAATCTTCGTGTTCAACCTTTCCTCTCCAAGCGGTAACTGCTGTTGCTGCAGCAATCGACGGCATTCCTCTTTCTTGGTTTCCGTAATTTTCACTTTTCTTAATGGCTTTTTAAAAGTTATTTATTCGTTATAACGAAATAAATAACTATTTATTCGTTATAACGAAATAAGCTCAACAAAGTTTGATATAACGAAATCAACGATTATACTCTTGATTATAACGAAGGTGGTGGATTTTCTTATTTAAGAAAACCATCTACAAGCTTTGTTATAACCCAAATACTAATGGGAAACTCTGATATAACAAAGTAACCAACTCTTAATGTGACGAAATAGGCAAAACTTAACTTGAATAAGTAGCCTATAACAAAAATCATAAAAAAAACAACCCTCAGATGTAAATTTCATAATGACCTGTTCAACTCTGATATTGTATATTGAAATAATCAACTAAACTCAGATACGGTATAAAAAAAAAAAAACTTGGATATAACGAAATATGTACCACTGATATGAATAAAACGATACGATCAAAAACTCTGAAAAATAAAACCATTAAAAATTCGAATATAACGGAATATGTACCACTGATATGAATAAAACGATACGATCAAAAACTCGGAAAAATAAAACCATTAAAAATTCGAATATAACGGAATATGCCCCGCTGATATGAATAAAACGATACTATCAAAACTCCGATAAAATAAAAGTATTCAAAACTCGGATATAACGAAATATGCACAGTTGATTTGCATAAAACGATACAATCAAAAACTCGGATAAAACGAAATGATTTAAGACTCGGATGTAACGAAATATGCACCACTGATATGAATAAAACGATACGATCAAAAACTTGGATAAAACGAAATGATTTAAGACTCGGATGTAACGAAATATGCACCATTGATATGAATAAAACGATACGATCAAAAACTCGGATAAAACGAAATAGTTAAAAAAGATCTCAGATGAAACAAAATGATTAAAAACTCGGATAGTACGAATGATAGCACCACTGATATGAATAAAACGATACGACCAAAAACTCAGATAAAACGAAATGATTAAAAACTCAGATAAAACGAAATGATTAAAAACTCAGATAAAACGAAATGATTAAAAACCCAGATAAAACGAAATGATTAAAAACTCAGATAAAACGAAATGATTAAAAGCTCAGATAAAACGAAATGATTAAAAGCTCAGATAAAACGAAATGATTAAAAACTCAGATAAAACGAAATGATTAAAAACTCAGATAAAACGAAATGATTAAAAACTCAGATAAAACGAAATGACTAAACGAAATGATTAAAAACTCGGATTAAAAACTAAGGTGGCGCGAACAAATATTTTACGCGGTAACCCAAAAACACAGCACACACCTGACGCGCACCTATATACGTGATAAATATTTTTTTTTTCCTTTCAATGAAAAGCAATATACAAAATATAAACGCTATGCATTAATTTACTTTGACGCTAATTTAAAAATAATTATATTTCATAATTTTTACCGGTAATTGACATTACGGTAAAAAAGTTGAGAAAGGTAAGTTGGCCGGTCGAACGAATGAAGGTCATGGCCGCTCGCTCGTCATGTCTTTCTCACCCTCATCAAAAAAACAACAACATCGGAAACGAGCGCGAATTTTCCCACCCACAATAAAATTAATTTCACTTCCACGTTTATTCCACAAAAAAAAAAATAATAATAATAATCTATATTTCATAATTTTTAATTATTGACAGGTGATTATAAAAGTTGCGAAGAAAGTTGGCTGGCCGAATGAAGACAACTTTAAACATGGCCACTCGCTCGTCACGTATTCCTCGTCGACATTAAAAAACATTGTAACAACATCAGAAAACGAGCGCGAATTCCTCCCGCCAAATAAAATTCGTCACCCGCAAATTTTTCCCAATCATAAAAATTAATTAATTTAACGCCACGTAAAAATTGATAAAAGCTAAGGAAAAGTTATAATATTTTCTTACCGTGTTTGTTTGTTGAATGAGAAGGATGGAAGATGATGTATAAGGAAGATTTCCCGCATAGTTCATGAATGTGCAGCCGCCTATGGTTGACAAAGCTCGGCGGCGGCGGCGTAACTACCATTTCTCCGTAACAGCCATTTTCTCGCGTCGCTGGTTACATGAGATTAATCGCTGATTTACCGTCAAGAACCACACACACAAATAGCACAGTTTTCGAATCGTTATTTCATCGTCTATATTTATGGCAGCGAACGTTCAATGTGGCACCTTAAGAGAACGTCGTCGGTGAAAAAGTTATCGTCGTCGGTGAACAAGAGAGCGTCGTCGGCGTTCATCATCCGTCGCATTCACACAAATGTTTTTCCGCTGTCAAATACAGTACTGTAGAAATATAGGCTGTTTTTTTATCACTACCGCGCTGTTTACACAATAATTGTATCGCAAATTATTATTGTCTTCTAGTCACTGTAAAATCCTTTATTTGTGCGCAGTAGTTTCACACGTATAAACGAAACAAAATCTTCGTCGCGGAATGAGGATTTGGCGCCGAAACCACTTCTATACAGTTGGTTGACCAATGTGCCAGTACAAACGAGCCACAAATACGCGCGCCAAAGGCCACGCTACTGTACAGCCTTGCACTATTGTTGACGTAGACGTCGTCGTAGATTGAGGCGAAGTGCGAGGGCGCATGCGCACCAAGTTGAAAAAAATAGAAAAACAGAAATGTTTTCACTTTTGAATGAGAATTTTTTTTCCGATTTTAAATTTTTTTCACTCAAATTTTTTCGACTTTGATTTTTTATTCGCTATGAATCTTTTTTTTTTTTTTTAAAGCAAAAAGGGTTTCTTAAGTTTCGGCTCATTCTCAACCTTCGACCTCGTCCGCGAGCGTGTGACGTCGTAGATTCATTTCGCCTTGTACACGCGCACCTCCCAAAGATGACCACCACTTCTACTTCAGACCGTGACCACTTTTTTTCAATGGAAAGTTTCTATTTTTAAGACCAAAAATAAAAAAAATGAATTAAAAATTGTCTGCTAACACTTAAGGATCAATAATAGTGATTAAAAACTAAATAACTTTTTATGTACACTTTTTCTTTCGTTTAGAATTCAATTTGAAAAAACGCGTCAAGCTTAAAGATGTTACAAGAATATTAAAAACATGGTTGTTTTTTTTTCAATTTATAAAGCGAATATTTACATTAATTTGCAATAAGTTAATTAATGTGTAATTTATTTTATCAAAAAAAAAAAATAAAAAATAAAAAAACATTCCGAGCAAGAAACTACCAATCGAAATTTTGAAAACGGCTGAACATTAATGTTTTAATGATTACAAATTTGGATGAAATATTAAATATCCAAAAATTATGAAAAAGCTTAGGCTACTTGCGGTGAATAGGAAAAATCGATGCAAAAAGTATGAAAGTGAGCATAAATATTATGCCTACGTAATTCCACCTTTTATAATAATAATAAATAATAATATTATACACAATCTACTATGAAAAAAACCGTACTATAACTTTATACCGTAATTATGTATGTAAAGCAATTTCATTCTACATATTAATAAGCTTAATAAAAAAAGCTTCGAATTATTTAAGTCAAGAAAAATTTGAAAATGCTTTTTTTTTCTTTTTATAAAAGTTATAAAACTTTTTTTTCAAAGTTCAAACTAAAATCCACTAACTCCCTAACAATTTACTATAAAAAAATTTAAAAAAAAATTCAGACGATATCAAAATTTGACTTTTTGAGTTTCTTGCTCGAAAATTCCCCGCATCATTCTCCAACTACATACTGTATTCATTTTGCTTACGAACTAACCTTTCAAGATTTTCCTAGTTTCAAACCTTTTAACCGTTTTCCTCATTGAAATCCTCGAAGAATACCGTCCGTTTTCGTCCTACGTGAATTAAGAAAAGTTAATCACAACCTGGGAAGCAATTGTATAGTTTTACTCCCTGACAATTTTTTAAGCACTGTTTTTCATCTGTGTAACTGTAAATAACAAACCGCGAGCTCAACAACGAACTAAGTGTGAGTTGCATTCACCGATCCTTATTGAACGATGATGATGATGATTTTGACTTGAAAAAAATAATAAATAACAACACCCGCGATAACAACAACAACCAATTTACCGCGCGGCGATAGTTCCCCAAAACTGCAGAGGACCAACTCGAATCGCCTTGCGAAAGAACTTTTTCTTCAATTTCTTTTTCCTCCATCGCCGCATCTTCAACCGCTGAAGTGGAGAAAGTTTGACTAGTAGAAGGTTTGGGTTGGTTTGAGGAAGCCTTCGGTCCACTTGAGGCTTTGACTCGTTGCACTGGTGGCACGCAGTTAGGCGGTGCTACCGGTAGAAATGTTGAATCGAAACTTACATCTACTTCACAAGTACGTTAAAGTTTGTATAAAACAAAAGGTTCTTTAAAAGTTTTTTTTTAATTACCATTAAGTTTTCTGTATTACATTTGATTTTAATATAAACTTACTTTCAGCAATGTTGACCTCGTCAACGTTATCATTCAGGATCAACCCTAGCTGTTGAAAGTGCTGAGGCAGGCTTTTCTTCTACCGGCTCCACCTTTATTTTTTTGGTGCTTATTTCTGGCAAAAGCAACGCCGGCACACCTAAAACAAAACCATTTATATTAATCCAAGAATTAACATTGCAACCTATTTTATAATCTTGGCTTACAGTTCTGTTTCAAAACTTTGACCAAACTGCTTCCACTTTTACTCGAATGCTCCTGGTAATCGTTTGCGATGAAATGATCGCTGCAGACCCTACGCGTTCTCCTATTAGAAGTTGTTGGTCGACCACATAGTTTCAGCCATTCCTTGGCTAATTGTGGATCTTTGGGGAATGCGTATAGTTCACTGAATTGCGATGTGTTCGAACAACCAAACACTAGGCATTTTAAGTAAGGCATCTTCCAATCCTTTTCAATCAATCAATTCTGTTTATATAACATTCCTTAATTAATTCTCTTATATAATATACAAAATAACAAATTTCAAGTTTACATGTTCTTACTCGTCGCCGAACGATGTACTCTAGACCTTCTTATACCGTGGTAACTTATAAACGATGAAATGACTGACGCAGAACGAAAATTTATGTAGCCTACCAGAAGCAAAATTTAATCACGATGCTACAATTAAATAACGAACGGATCAATTATTAACAAATGAATAATACATAATAATTGTTATAATACTAAAAGGATTATTAATTAAAGCAAAATTGGTATTACGTACTTTTTGTATGACAACAATCAAACGCTGCAGCCTCCCAATCTAACCCTCTGCTCAGAGAGAAACGGTTCTAACGCAACACTCTACCGCAGCTGGAACTCAATCATTAGTTAAAGGAGAAAAATCTACACACTTTCTGTTTTACAATTAAGTAAAGACCACTTTCGGTCTTTTATTTTTGACAGCTTTGCTGCCGGTTACATGCAGTTAAAACAATCGACGCCAACAACTGGGAATAGAAGGACAACCGTTATAAGGAGGACACACGTCATCGAGACCTACGTCACCTTGCGAGTGACGTCATGTTACATCTATTTTTTTTTTTTTTTACAACCAGCAACAAGTTCAATCTTACATCCTTTAAAGTCAAAACGGCCTTCCAAATACATTAATAAAATTCTATCGCATTTTAAGGCAAAAATGAAAAATTCTATGGTAGGTTGAATATTAATAATTTGCCTTAATTTTTTTCATTATTTTGCGTACGAACGTGTTAAGAACGAACTGAATATAGGTACTTTTGAAGTACAGTACATGTAAAAAAAAATTATGCTATTGATTTATTATACTTTAAACTTTTTATGATATATATTCGCATTAAACATTTGTTACAATGTCAATTCGATGAAAATAAGGCGCACTACAGTTTATTAAATAAACAAAAAAGAACTACACCTTGCCTTTTTTTTTTTTACTTTCATTTACGTATTTTTTTTTTTTTTTTATCTTAGATCTAGAATAGCCCGTAAACAAATCTTCAAAAAAAACAAAAAAAACAGTATAAATAACAAATAATTAATAGGTTTAATGCGACTACAAATTATTTATATAAAAGTTTACAATAAATTATTTTTAATATTAACACGCATGCAGGAATTGACTCAAAAGTATTTGCACCAAAGCTCGAAGGGCCGGCACAATCTCCGAGAGTAGCGACGATGATAGGCTTTAAAGTCAAACAGAAACGCCGAGCAATTTTTATGAATACCCGAGCGCTAAATAAAAGTCGGAATCTTTTTATGGAATCTATTGGAAAAACCGGTCAATTGTTTTTCCAACACAAAGTTTCTGTCTTCTAAAATTCGAATTTTTTCTTCTAAAAATGAAATCTTTTCGTCTTTGGATTGCAAGATTTCCCTAAACTCGTTGAATATTTCGTAATACTTTTTCGGTTCTATAACCATGAGTTGATTGTGATCCGGCACTTCCACCAACCGAGGCATCGAAATTCTTTCATTTTCGGATAAACTGCGCACGTTACTAATTCGAAGATCCATGTTCTGCTCTCTGGAGTTTTGTCTGGGTTCTACGGCACTTCTGGAAGCTCCAGGAACCTAAACCCAACAATCGAGAAATCATTATAATTACGTGTATTATAAATTAAAAGTCTATTTCTTACACTGGAATTTATTTGACGTTGGTTTCCGAACGTTAAATGACTTTGTTCTTTGCGTTTCGCAGCATTTTCTGAAATTTTACAAATTTAAGAATAAATATTAATGCATTAATTAATACACAATAATTTTGCTTTACATTTTTTTTAGAATTTAATGAACATTAACTTTTATCCTTGATTTTAATGTGCTACCTTGCAAATTTCAAAACATAACATTGAGTTTAGAAAAGACTTATAAAAGATTATGAAAGAACTATGTAAACTTTTAAAAAGAATTATTACTACAATCAAGTTAAGTCTTTTGAATCAGTTTTAAAAGTGGTTTTATCCTTTTATGAAATTTTGTGCAGTTTAAAATGCTGAATATTGAGTCTTATTGAATTTTAGGTCAAAATTTAACAATCATTAAACAAATTCATTAAGATTCGTGAATTAATAAGTAATTTTGTCACTGAACTATTATTTTTTGACACCAAAATCAAGAATAAATTTTAAAGTTATCTACCGAGCCCAAATAACAGGAGCTCTACAACAATATTGCAGTTTGAACTAATCTAAAAAAATCAAATGAATGTGAAAGTACCGTCATTTCGAAATGACTGAGGTATGGAGATGCTTTTCCCAATATCAATAACAAATTCCTCTTCGTTTTCCGACTCCGCAAGTTGATTGGAGCTTCGATTTCGGTCTTGAAAACAACTTTCATCGCTATTCTCGCCTTCATCATTCGCAAAAATCGGTTCCTTCTTTATTACGACGGTGTTAATGATGTTGGTGCTAATCTAAACTCCGTAAAAGAAAAACCGCAGCAAATATTATAATGAAAACAAGATTTTCATTCTCAAAATTATACATTTTCAGACGAGTTGGCAGCTTTATTTACATCGTCGTGTCGTCTCTCCTGGTGTTTGAACATTAAGTTGATCGGATCGCTAACGAGATTCGTATTCACATTCTCGTTGCAATTCAGATTCTCAACGTTGGATGGGAGATTGAGAGAGGGAATGGCACCGCAAATCAAACGCCTCCTGTGAAATCGCAGCCTACCTATTTTTTTAAACAAAACGTAAAAAAAACCTGGAAAGACGACAAAATTAATTGTTATACTAATGCGATTGCTGTTAATCCAGTTGATATCTCGTTCAAAGTCGGATGAAGCAAAGTGTTGCGAGCAGATCCTGAAACTGCGGTCGAATCTGTCAGTCACCTGGCACAGATCAGCCCATATTTTCCTCAACTTTTCAGAATTAGGAAAACGGTGAAACGATAACTCTTAAGAGAGGAGAAAAGAATATAACTCACTCTTTAAACATTATTTTAAATTAAATAAAGAGAGATTGGTTTACCTTGGCTGTAGTATCTGCTGGAACACGTCCGCACAGCGCATTTTCGTGGCATTTCGCGACGAATAACCAACGTTATTTACACGTCGGACGAATAAATTTATGAAATATTAAACTATAATAATCTCGAATACACAAATAGGTAAAGCGAAATATGAGTACAAAATGCAGGCGAAATCGTAAAAGAGAGAGTTGAATTACCCGTAAACAGTAGAATGCAACTTGTTTCAGATTGCGGAACGTTAAAAATTAGCGGATCGATAAACGAAGCCTGAGGGGCAAACAAATATTGCTCACTCGCACATCAACCATAGCTATTCAATGAAAGTTGGCTTCAAATTTGTATTGTTTGGCTAATTAAATACAAGTTTTCTACAATTCCAAACGATTTAATTCGTTCAAATACTTTTAAACAAAAGATTTCTCTCGAGGAAATGTTTAATTTTTGGTTTGCCCTCGGCATTAGCAGCGTTTCGCAGTCTGCAATTGAGTTGAGTAGCAGGAAATGAGAGGAGGCGAGGAAGAGGAGAAAAGTAGCGAGAAGGTCGATTTCGCAGTTCCCTCGCTAACAGCTGGAGGATAAACAACCTCCCCCCTCGCATCCGTTCTTCTTAAACCGGAAATTATAAAATAACCGGATGAAGTCAAAAAGAAAAATAAAGAGAGAAAAAAAAAATGGAAATGGAACGAAAACAGAATATAATTACAAAAAATATATATATCAATTTTTTTTTATTTTAATTTTTGTCATTTTATTCTGCTAGCAAGAAGTGCATCATTTAATTAGCAGACCTAATATTAATATTATAATCCATTTGCCGGTATTTATTTTCAATAACAATAATTAAAATTACAAAACATATGCGGAAAAATGCATATTCCTAAATGTTAGGCACAACAAATCTAGTATCAAAAGTAGAAACTTGTAGAAAAAAATATGCAGAAATAAAAAAAGCTTAAAGTGCCAATTTTTAAAAATTAATTTATTTAACTTTTAAAATAATGACTTTACCCAGGTCTATGGCTGCCGAAAAGAATATAAGTGTCATTTGCTTTAATTTGGTTAATAAAATAATTGCTCTCAACATGGGAGATACAATGACTGTCCAGTTGCCCCTTTGACAGGTGATCAAAAGACGTTTAAAATTTAAATTTTTTTAAAACATTTTTAATATTTCATACAAAGTGTTCAGATTTAAGGAATAACGTATAGCAGAACTGACTCTTATTAATTAAAAAAAAATATTTCAGCCAATCAAAACCTGTTTTCTTAAAATTTATGTTTTTAGTACTTTCATCCCTTTTTATTTATCGTCCTCTTAATAGCTTAGAGAAAGAAATTAATTACAGCGCAAAATTAACAAACAATTAAATGCAGCAAATAGGTTTCAATAGTATTTTTTTTAAGACAGCGGAGTAAAATAATATTTTTTACAGGCCCATATTGTAATACAAAAATAACAATGTCAACCAATTAAAAATTTTATTTTTGTTTTAATTTATTTAATTATCTTTTTTTTTAAAAAAAAAGAAAAAAAATAGGCAAATTTTAATGATATTTTAAAACATTTAAAAATAGTAAAATGAAATATTAATATTGTTTTTAATAGAAACATTGAACTTGCTAAAAAAAAAAATTCTAAAAATAATGTTATTGCTTGGATTTAAATCTCAAATTTGCTCACTATACGTGTACTTAAATCCTTTAAAAGGTCACGCCCTTTCAGCAGCAATTATTATTTCCCCCAATTTATACTTCCAAAAAAAAAAAAAATATTTAAAATCTCGTTGGAATAAATTACAATTTACGAGCTATTAACAAGTAGCAAAAAAGCAATTTTTCTCCAGTATTATTTAGTTCGGTGGCAAAATGGGCTATTAACTCCCCGTTACGAAGCCTTTGAAGTTGAGTGGGAGATAGGAGTGGGAAAGGTTAGAGTAGGGGGAGCAGAGATGTTTAAAGCCTTTGAAGTTTTGAAAAAGGGTTTTCTTTTCTTTCTTTTTTTTTTAGAAACATGAAACTGGAAATTAAAAAAAAAGAAGAGCAAAGTTTTAGCAATTAAAATAGCGGTTGTCTCGTTACAGAAGAACGGTTCGTTTCACGGACCGGTTCAACAACATTTTGCGCCAAATTGGATCAACTTTCGCTTTTCATTTTTACCTGTCGTCTCCCTTCATCTTCTTCTTCTTTCGATCTCAAGATTAAAAGATGAGGAGGGGAGAGTAATAAAAAATAATAGAAAACAAAGACGTCTCGGATGTCAAAAACCAATATTCATGGAGCTAGGTCGCACGACACAGAGGTCGCACTAGGCCGAGTTCATACTAGAACGAGATCGCACTAGACCGAGATCATACTAGGAAGTTTCACTAGAACTAGATCACACTAGGCCGAGTTAATAACCGAGTTCCCACTAAAACGAAATCTCACTAGACTGAGACCACAAAAAACGAAATCTCACTAGACCGAGTTCATACTAGAACGAAATCTCAACAGATTAATATCACACCAGATGGAGTTCATAACCGAGATCCTACTCGAACGAAGACATACTAGACCTATAGTGGGCCGAGATCACGCTAGAACGAAGTTTCACAAGAACGAGATCACACTAGAACGAGGACGTACTAGACCGAGTTCGTATTAGAACGAGGGCACGTTTTAAACCGAGATGAAACTTGACCGAGTTCATTCACGGACCAGAATTACACTAGACCGAGCTCATTCACGGACCAGAATTATACTAGACCGAGCTCATTCTCGGATGGCATTAGACCGAGATGTTACTCACAAGATCAGGCTGCCCTAGTTATTAATTTATTTCAACAAGTTTTAAAGTTATCTAAATTCGAGTGCAAATAGATTAAAATTTAATTTTTTATGGTTGGTTTTTTCCCAAAAATTATAATCAATAAAATTCAAAAAAAAAAAAAAAATGCATTAGCAATTCTCGTTTTACTCTCAACAAAAATCTATTTAATTTATTTAACAACTTTTTATCCGAAGTGATTTATTGATAATGTCCATTTTCAAATATTTTATTGGTTTAAATGCTTCTTTTTTTTTTAATTAAAAATTTGTGCAACAATAACTTATTTCTTTTTTTAACAAATTAATAATTTTATTAAATTTAAATGTTCTTAATAAAATTGTTCTACGATGTTACGCAACAAATTTTTCGTCTTTTTTTTTTTTCTTTTTTGATTTTTATTTGTTGCGATGTTAATCGACCTAGATTTCGATACATCAAAATGGTATTAAACGAAAATAGAAAACAATGTTTGCGTTGCGATGGCTGTGACGTCATCGTTGCATGCGAAAAAGTCGCATAGCTCCCTCTCATAACGCAATCCAAAAAATAATTCCTCATCATCCACTTACATACAGTAGGCCATTGTTTTCTCTCCATGTAATAATTTTCAATCGGCTGTTTATGAAATCACTTTCATTATCGATTCATGTTATAGATTGATTTTTTTTTTCTTCTTCAGTTTCAAATAAAATTTTTATTTCACTCTGATTTTTTTAATGCATTGTGCTGCATTGAAATCAATTTTTTGCTCGAAATTGCATCGATACGGCTAAAAGATCAAGGCTCAATACACTTTTTTTTTTAAACGTTGTATTTTGTAAGATGAAAATCTTTTTAGAAATTTACCTACATTTTTTTTTATTCTTTCGAGGCTCCTTTTTTGCTTTGGGTTCATTTTCTATACACGGTGTCCCGAAAAAAAAAATGAACCCAACTGAACTTGTATTAATTCTTTTTTTAATAATTAGATTATTTTAACTGCACGTGGAAAGAAAAACTTTACTTTAAAAATTTTTTTTTTTTTTAACATTGAATTGATTATATTTTTAAACATAAAATAATCATCTTCTGGGCTCAACACAAGCATTATACCCACTCACTATGTTCCATGAGTCAAAAAGATTTACTACCGCAGTTCAGTTGGGTGCACTTTTTTTCCACACACCGTGTATATGATTGTAAGCAAAGTTTTCAAAAATTTCAGCGACAGTGTATCAAAAAAAAAAATTTGGAAATTATTTATGAAAATATAATAATTATACAGTGGAAGTAGCTTATACACATTAAAAAAAATTAATTTGAAAATTCGGGGTTCAGAAACGGGGTTAATATAAAAATCAATCAATCAGAAAGCAGCTCCAGGGCAACCAGTATAATACTACATGTAGCGATATGTAAATTTAAAACAAATATTTACACGAAAAAATTAATAAATAAATAAAAAATTAAAGATTCTTTATATTATATTTTTGACTCGATGTCTGCTATTAAAAAAAAAAAAAAAGTGTCTAGAATTAATAAAAAAAAAAAATGTGCGTAGGGAAATCCCAAACCTATAATCAATCAAATCGAGCTTGTCACTGAAGATGATTTTTAAGAGATGGAGGGGGGGGGGGGGGCTAAGTTGGGGTTGGTTGAATGAGTGAGAGGCAGTGCTGCCAATTAGCCAGGAATTTACCTTGAACCCACTTAAAACTGTTTCTCATCTTCAAAACGTATCCGCCTAATTCTCACAGGATATAATAAGTACATGTAGGGAGTTTGGTGGGGGGTTGATTCGATGATCGAGGGGTGTGTGTGTAGGGGTTGATTGAATCGAGGGGATGATCAGGGGTGGGGTGGTCCCGGGCACCTCCACTTACAACACATAAACACAATAGCCTTATTAAAAAGCGCCGATTAATTTTATGCAATTTTTGCTTCGTAATTATTTTATTTTTTTCACTTTCACTGTGCGCATGCGCTGTATAGACCATCGCTAAATTCACGCTCTATTTTTCTCTCCTCTTTTCATTATTATTATTATTATTATTATTTTCTGTTACTTAATAGAATTAGTTCGTTCGAATCAAGTTCACGCGTTTTTCGAAACAGCGTTTTTATAAAAAGCCAAAGTTTTTGAGGTTTGATCGAAGGAACTAGCGTGTGATGGCGGAATTATAACTAACGGTACGCTGAAATTATTATTAAAGAAGAGAAAAATTATTAATAGAAAAAATTAATTAGTACCGGTAATGAAAATTATTTTTGAAAACAAAAAAACTTGTTCCAAGTCAAAGTTTATAAAACCTAATGGAGTCAACGCTTGCTTCAAACATTATTAATTAAAAACTTGCTTCAAATTAAGTAAAAACATGTTCCAAACTAAATAAATACTTGCTGAAATAAAACCCTTTTCCAAACTTAAATAAAAACTTACTCCAATCTTTGAATAAAAAAAATCAACTAAAATAAAAACAGAATCAAGTTTCAATCAGAATAACAACTTGCAAACGTTCAAACATTCCAAATTTATTTAAAAAAAAAAAACCAAAAACAAAACATTGGCTTCAAACCACGTAAAGAACTTTACTGAAGTTTTAAAACTTGTTTTAAGTCCCAACAAAAGCTAAATAATAACTTGCAGGAGCTAAAATTTTTTCTAACCTGACTCAATCGAGTGAAAGCAAAAGTCAAAAAAAAAAAAAAAAATTGAGTTAAAATTGTTCGTTAAAATAGCAGAATGAAATTATTATTCAAGATTAAGCCAACGCTCGATGTAATCAAATTAATCTCCGGTTCGGTTCAACCCAAAAAACTGGAACTAAGTGCTTCCCATCAAAATAATAATAAATAATTCTAAGCCTGGCGCACACATACACACACTGCACTTGAGATTCGTGTGAATTGTACAGAGCTCTCATTTAATTCTCAATATCAAAGTATTTAACACGCACCAATTGCTTAAATCCGAGTAGAAAAACATAATATTAAGAAGATATTATTATTGTTATTATTATGCAAAAATGTCAATTTTTTTTTTCTTCTTTCCTACCATTTTTTTTTTTTTTTTGAATATTTATTTAAAATAGCGCGTATGGCCCAAACATTGGGTTCGTTAGGCTAAGCCAAAGTAACGACAGACGGTCCATTTATTTCGGCCAACCTCAAAACAGAGAAAAGAACTTATTCCGCAGAAAAACAATTAAAAGTTCGCTGACAGCAAAAATTCGGTAAAGTTCAATTACATCGCTCATAAAAAAACAATATTGTTAACAACATAGAAAAAAAAAAAATTAGTTAAATGTTTTGAATTGTTTCTTTAAAAACATAGGCCTAATAATACTGTAATTAAGAGAGTGAATTTCCGATAAAGTTATGGAATTCTTTCGCCTTCGTTATACGCCGAGTACAAAATATATTTATGAATGAAAATATTTTATTGAAAATAAAATT
The DNA here is from genome assembly GCA_034692225.1 of Polydesmus complanatus. Taxonomy (NCBI): domain Eukaryota; kingdom Metazoa; phylum Arthropoda; class Diplopoda; order Polydesmida; family Polydesmidae; genus Polydesmus; species Polydesmus complanatus. The sequence continues at coordinate 42,178 of JAQGAZ010000529.1, read as the reverse complement.
TTAATTATTGTTATTCGTAGCAATAAAATTATATTTTGTCTATCATTTTTATTAACATTTTCCGTGTTATAAAAATAAAAGTTATTGTTTACATTTTTATTGTTGTCTATAAAAACACAATACTGTATGGAAATAAAAATAAATTAATTCTACGATTATTATTATTATCAACAATTTTTTTTAATGATATAAAAAGCCCAAAATTTTACATTTTCATTCCACAAATACATGTACACACCGCAGAGTACACGGTGTCCAGAAATAAAAACATCTCTGCCCACACACAAAATATGGGGTGTGATGCAAAAAAAAAGTCTGAAAGGAAAAAAACCGAGAGATGGAAGTGCTCGCATTTTTTCCCATAATGCACTTTCATCTCCCTCGTTTTCCACGGTTTCCATTTCCTCCCGCGTTCCACGAGGGAAATGTTGTAATTCCAGCCGCGAACAGATAGGAAAAAGCTTAAGTAGGACGTTTGTTTCTAGTTAACCTTAGATAATTAGCAGCGCATCGCCACATACATCTCTCTCTAGCTATCTATCTCTCTATCACTATCTGTCTATCATTCAAGAAGAAGTAAAAGAGTTCGGATGACGAAACGTGTTGGAAAGAAAGTGGAACTCTGATGGAACTTTGGGAAAACCACAGCCCTACTTCTTCTCTCTCTCTCTCTCTCTTTCTCCTATCGTTCGCTTAAAAGAATGTGGATCACTCTTATCATATCATAATTATGTTGCGCGATACAGGGCTTCTCCGTCTGCACAACGTTATTTTCTTTTATCAATTTTAAAGTGAAGAAAACATAATTTTAAAATCGATTTTCTTTTTTATCTTTAAATGAAAAAAAAAAAATATATGGAGCAAAAAAATTAATTATGTGAGTTTCTGGCGGAGTGATGAGAAGTTTATTAGGAAACCCCCTGTACAAGAGATCGGTTCTTATTGTTAAAACTAATTAGTTTTTACTAACGACTATGAGATCTCTTTTCATTTTCTTTAATTAGATTTAAAAAAAAAAAAAAATTAAAACCGCAAATTACATCTTGTTTTAATTTACGAAACCAAAATAAATCATTTTCTCTTATTATTACTATTATTATTATTATTATTATTAAATTAAATTAGATTAAAAAGATTTTTAAAAACGACCGTTCAATTAGCACAACTTTTAACAATTTGTTTTTTTTGTTATTATTTTTAATAAATTTTTTTTTTCACGTTGGAAGTTCCTTGGAAGTTACCCCACGTGTCGTTAAAATTATTAAAAGGATTTTAATACTCATTCAGTTGGGTGAACACTGGGTACATTATGTTGAATTATAATTAAAAATAATTTAAAAATAATTTTTTTTTTTTTGATTTTCAGATTTTGGAAATTCTTTTTTTAATTAAAACAAAAAAAAAAAAAAATTAAGAAATTTGAAATGTTTGAATTTAAACTTGAGTAAAACTGCTAAGTACCCGGTATCTAAATTTTACTATTTGTAACATATTAATTGTTCAATAATCAAGTTTTTCCCCTAATAAAAATCACTTCTAAAACCACAAAAAAAAAAGAAAAGAAAATAAGTAAAAAAAAAAATGAATTGAGTCGGAAAATCACTTTAACTTTTGCTAAAAAAAAAATATATAATTCTCACCTACAAACACATATAAAATATATCTCATCTTATATAAATAAATAAAAAAAAAATTAACAAAGCGCAAATTAAATAAATCTCATAATTAAAAACCTCTCTCTCTCTCTCTCAGAAAAAAAATATAAATAAAAAAATAGAATACTTTTTTAAACACGAAATTGAAAAAAAGCGAATGAGAGAAATGGCAATGAAAGCCACTTCATCACGACACAAAACAAATACGAAAATAATAGCAAAAAAAAAACGTGTAACCACTGCCGGGTTCAATTCCTATTTCCATACACACACAGACCTAAAAAAAAAAAGCGTCTTGTTCATTCCCGCCAAATCCAAATCTTTTAAATAAGACTGTGTACGGTATGTGCTAGATTTGGCGCGAAACAGCTTAATGACGCGATGGAGCGGAGAAAAAAAAATAAAAAAACTCCACCAACCCGAATTTTCATTAAGTCTCCGTCTGCTTTTATATCGATTCCGATTAGGTAAACAAATACAATGGCTGCTGATCGTTCGAGCGTTTTGCATTAACTAAATACAACGGAATTATTTCGTGAAAAAACCTCAAAATGAAAGAGAAATCAAGTTGAAAAGAAAAAAAAAAAAAAAGAATGAAGCAAAGTTATGTTTTAAAAACAGGTTCTGTCCAACGCGACCCAAGTGGATTAAACCCTTTTTATACAAAGTATTTAACATTTCCATTTGCATGCAGAACCGACTGAAGATTTGCAAGGGGAAGGGGGGGGGGGATCTAATGAAAATCTTATTAGTAGGGCCCCAAATGTAGTTTTAAGATTTCCCGTCCTTAAGCCAATCTATTTTTGTGTTTTAGACGAGTAATAATTCCATTTAAGCGAATTTCCCTATTTAAAACTCCATTTGCGCGAGTGTTCACTTCACAAAACTTCGTTTGCGCGAGTGTTCACTTCACAAAACTTCATTTGCGCGAGTGCTTACTTAGTTTAACTCCTTTTGTGCGAGTGCTAACTTCCTATATCTTAATTTGCGCGAGTGCTTACTTCGTATAACTCCATTTGCGCGAGCGTTTTCATCTCAAAATTTCGTTTGCGCGAGTGCTTACTTCCCAAAATTCCAGTTGCGCGAGTGTTTACTTCATATAACTTCATTTGCGCGAGCATTTATTGTTCAAAACTTTAATTAAGCCTACGCGACTGTTTACTTCGTATAATATTATTCCCATTATTATTTTGAGATGACACGTACACGTAGGGTTTAAGTGTAAAGTGTAAGTGTTTGTTTCCATCTAATTGCGAGGTAATTTTATCAAGCACAAACTTCTAATACATGTACATTAAAAAAAAAAACAACCCGTAACAATAATTACGGTTAAATAAAATTGTGTAAAGAAATAATGTGAATTTAAATAGAATAATAATAATGTAAACAGAAATCATCATCATTTTTAAGGACTTTTTTTTTTTTTGTTGTTGTTTTTTACGCTTGAAAATTCATAATTAATAGGAAATCCGGTAAAGAATACTTTCGCCACTTAACTCAACAGTGAAAGTTGCATCTTCTATTCTTATTCTCAAGTGCATCATCGCTTCAATTAAAATAATGAGAATTAAAACTACATTTTCAATACAAAATAATTGAAAAATTTTTAATTTGGATAAAGCCATTTGGATACCGGTAAAAAAAAAAAACGAAATAAAATAGGATGAAAGTACCAAAAAAAAAAAAACAAATTTTAAAAAGAACAGGTTTAAATTTGATGAAAGTTTTTTAATTAATTACCCTCAGTTTAAATATAGGCCTACTTTCTTCATATTTATTATTCTGAAAAACTGAGCATTTTTTAATTGAAATATTAAAAAAATTTAAAATTGTCAAGGTGTCTCTTTTACAGCTGTCCAAAAGACATTTATAATCACTGCGCCTGCCATGTTGCCAGCAAATTTGTGCACCAAATGAAAGCAAATGATACTTTCATCTTTTTTTAAATTTCTATTAAAATAACAATAACATGCGCTTAAAATTAAAATAATTATGTATGCAAAAAATATTTCCAGCATTTTAAATTTTTTTTTTTTATGTGTTAAAATTTTCACTCCATTGAATTCGAATACATTTTTTACTTTTTTCAAACAAAAAAAAAAAAATCAGGAAATCTAAAATCTGCATTTTCAAATCTCTTCTTATCACACAAAATACTCAAAACTTATTTATTTATATTTTAAGCTTTTAAATGTTTAAAAAAAAGAAAACTTTTTTTTTTAAAAAAAAATAATCAATATTAAATTCCCCAAAAATGTTGAATAGACGTTTAATTATCGCTAACGGTGAACGTCCTAAATACCCCCTCTCTCATTCATCTCTCTCTCTATCCATTAGAAACAACTCCCTCTTAACATTATTACAATAGGGGAGAAAAAAGAGCCACTTTCTCCCCAGACACAAAAGTTGACAAATCGAGTCACACGTTTCCGAGAAGAAGACAACTCGTTTAGTCGCACCTGGTGGCGATGAGCCCAATTAATATTCCACTCCAGACCCCGCCCACATCTCCCGTCGTTCTTCGGGACTTCAGGAGAGAGGAAGAGAGGGAAAGGGAGGGCTAGACGACCTCCCGTGGGGGTTGAGGGGGTGAAGACACACCGATTTATCAACCATCTCCCCCCTCGTTATTTACATTTTACAATACGATCTTCGCTCGTAAATAAAATAACGAAACAAATGATTTTTATACACTTCTAAAAAAAAAAAAAACCTCTTAAAAAGTTGAAATCCCTACTAAAAATCTCCATTCCCACCCTTCAGCGGGGTTTAGACGGGGCGAGTAGCTCGGATTTCACAATTTAATATTGAAAATTAAATAAAAAAAAAAAAGCTGAAAGTGCCATTTTTCAATGTGATTTAAATTCATTTGAAAAATGTTGGTACTTTCAGCCTATTTTATACTAGCCCGAAAATTATTACACTCCCTAAAAATGATACTAAAATCTCCGTTTAAGCAGACGACGATCGATTAGTTGTACTTTCCCTTTTACTTAACCAACTCGGAGTTGGTTCCGCCCTTTCACTCGCTTCAGTAACTCCACTCGCCCTTTCTACTCGCCTCAAACTGTTTGGACGACGAGTTTCGCTTTTGCTAACTCGCCGCTCGACTCGCGTTCTTCTAAACCACGCTTTAAAGTTGAAACCCTCTACCTGCTAAAATATCTCATCTCGGTTTCCACCTCCCACTAAAGTTAACTCAACCCCACTAAAATATCTCATCTACATCTTAATTTTTTTTTTTTTTGTTACTATTTTTGAAGAAGGAAAAACGAAAAAAATGGTATTTTTAGAATATTTTTTTTTGGGGGGAATTTTTATTTATGATTCATAACTTAGGAACATTTTTGCATCTGATGATTTTTAAATTAAGGTCAACGCACACTAAATATATTTCATTTTTTAAAAAATAAATTAAAGGGATGGGGTTATTTAAACATTATTCACTGTATGGAATGTTTTCATATTGAGAGTGCACCTCATTTAAATTTAACGTTAAAAACGACTTAATTATTATTATTTTTTTTTTTTTTTTGGGTGCATTAAAAATTGGGAATTATTTTATTGTACACTAACCTTCGAGATGCATAGTTAAACCTTGACAATGCCCTAAACGTAAAAATAACGTTTTATTAACTCCCAAAAAAAAAAAACAATATTTTTTCCTTAAAAAACAGTTAAAAAATAGCAAATAAATAAATAAATATGGCTTTAAAAAAGCAATAAAATTCGTTCAACTGTTACCGTACAGCCTTTGTATTTTTTCTTAAGTCATAAAAATCAATTTTTTTGATAATGACATTTAAAGTCAGTTTAAAATGACGTAAAAATAAAAATATATGTCAAATAAGACAAATAAATGTTATGAGCTTTTAAAAATTAATTCAAAATTTTTTTATGTTTTTTCTCGTTAAAACTTTCTGAATAACCAAAAGGCGGATTTAAACAATTTTATTCTGCAAAATAAATAATAAATCTTTTAAAAAATTAAAAAAAAAAAAAAAAAAAAAAAATTTAACGTTAACTGAGATTTTCGTTATAAGTGTATTTCGTAATAAGTGTATTTCGTTATAAGCGTATTTCGTTATAAGCGTATTTCGTTATACATGTACAGTAATATAAATTTTATTATTAGTATAGCAGTTAATAATAAATCAAATAAAATTTCATTGTTATTAAACGTCGAAATACATGGAAATTAATGTCAAAAAAAACGTTTTAATGTGTTTTAAATATAATAGTGTTTAGTAAGTTTAAAATGTAGTTTAGTAAGTCCGAAATTACAGTTTAGTAAGTTTTAATAGGGCTTGGTGCGCGTAAAATGGAGTTCAGTGAGCTCTTGAGTAAACTGTTAGTAGGCTTTAAATTGCGTTTAATGCCTTTGAAAGGCTGTTTAGGGAGTTATAAATATGTATAGTAAGCTTTTAAAAACCAAAATTTTAAGTATCCTCAAAATAAAAATTAAAAAAAAAAAAAAAAAAACATAAAATAAAATAAAAAAAAAAAAAATTCGTTATATCAATCATAATAATTTTTTTTCTTTCGCCCTTAAAAAATTAAAAAAAAAAAAAAAAAAAAAAAAGACAAAACTAAAGAAATTACTTAAACTTGAAAGATTTTAAGTATTGTACCGCACTAAAAACGCAAAACAATAATTGAGTAAGAAACCAAAACGTAATCATTAACACTGGCTTTTAGCATTAATTTTATGTAAGGCGAGAGCGAGAAGACGAGTGAGTTCGTTCTAAGAAGAAGAAGGAGTGGAGGAGGTGGTTGTGGGTGGGTGGTGAGGGGGAGGCGATGTTGGTGGGTGGGTGGGAGGAGTTGTTGAATTTGGCATCTTTTTTGAGGCCGAATAAAACGAAGCTGCGTTGCGTCGGACTCATCATTGTTCCTCTCGTTCGCTCGTGGGTTGGATTAACGTCAACGTAACACAACGTAATAGTTTATTATTTTTTTAAAGTGTTGTTAACAGTACATCTCGAGTGTTCTCTCTCTCTCTCTCTCTCTCTCTGCCTCTATCGCTCTCTCGGACGGCGAGGAATAATAACATACGAAACATCTTTTTAAGAGAACTAAGTCAATAGGTAAACAAACAATTTACATTATTTTATTAATTTAAGAATTGATTTATTTTTTTAATAATAATATTATACGGTTCAATACGGGGATTTTTTTTTTCTTATTGGTTTTTAAATTGATCGAAATTGAATATAAAAAAATATTTTTGCTATTTAAAAATTTAAAAAATTTTATAATGCGAGTATTATTGTTTTTATGATTTTAAAATTTATTTTTTTTTTTAATTTATTTTAATTTAATTTTTATTATTATTTTTTTTTTTTAATTATTTCCTGATACCAAATTTTTTTAAAATTAAAAATTCAAATTTTTAATTCATTAACAAAAAAAAAAAAAATCCTTAAAAAAAATTTATCAAAAAAAAAAAGTATTTTTTAAACTAAATAAAAAAATTGAATATTTTTAAGCGAGTTTTATGCATTTTAATCCAGTTTTATTAATTTTAAACGGGTTTCATGCTTTCTTAAACGAGTTTCGTGGATTTTTAATCCACGTTTTGCAATATAATTTTAATTAAAAAAAAATTGTAATATTAATTTTTTTAAAATCTTTAAATTAAACTTTAATAAGCGCATTAATTTCTTCTATTTAATTATTAATAAATCATTCTAAAATAATTTCTCAATTTTAATATTAAAATGGTTCACCTGCCGCTGCACCAATTAAAACAATGAAAACGAGTTTTAACATTACTGTACTCTCCTTCCTACGTGTACTACATTACTTAATTAATCATGTTCAATGTTCGCCTCATAAATCACGGCTCAAATGCTCCTTCATTAATTTCATTTCCCTCCTAATTGAACATAAAAAATAATAATAATAAAAAAAAAAAACTATTTTTAATATTAAAATAAGAAAAAAAAAAAAAGAGAGAAAAGAGTTGAAATAGGGTCAATCTCCTCAGCACCCCCTTCACCCCCCCCCCCCTATCACCCCTTCAGCTCCTCTCACCTGGCCACAACAACTCACAAATAGCAAAGTCATAGTGCAAAAAAAATACACCTACAACTTCGTTCAACAATAAAAAAAAAAATAATAAATTCAATCGGTCGCTTTATTATGACCGCTATGTATCGACAGAGTAATACGGTAACGGTCCTTATATTGTGGACAGCCTTACTTCGGCTACTGCCAAGTTTTATTATTAGTATTATTAAGACCCGTTTTTTTTTTTTTACATTGTGTATAACGGGTCACGAAAAAGATGACTGTCCAAAAATCTTCCTTTAACCCCCCCCCCCTCCCTCCATACTAAATTTTCGCGTTGAATTCGACAAATATTTGGAATTTGAATCTTGAAAACAGAATTAAAAAAAAAATCGTGTCTTATTGAGAAGTAGAAATTTAAAAAAGGCTGAAAGTACCGCTTTTTGGGTTTATCTTAAAAAAAAAGTTGTTTGTACCCGGGTCTATAACTGGCCATAAAAAATAAAAATGTCATTCACTTTAATTTGCCGCGTAAATTGCTCGGAACGAGGCAGGTAAACTGATTGTCCAGGTCTCACTTTTACACCCGTCCAAAAATGCAGTTTTAATTTAATTTTTCTAAATTTTTTTAATATTTCAATTAAATTATATTCAAATTTTATAAATAATTTGTTTAAGCTGTCATTTTAAAGATGATTAGTATGAAAACATTATAGTAGAAGTGAGTGAGTGAGTCAGCCAATTAAAACCTGTTTTTCATGAAATTTACTCGATGGTACTTTCATCCTATTTTATCCCTCTTCCATCTCCATCATCTTTTTTTTTATTTCTTTATTAAAAAAAGATAGATAAAAGTGTTTCGGCTACTAATGTTACAGTATTTTGCACTTGAAACGAACGCGAAGATGTTTTGGTAAAACACGTAGAAGGGCAGCGTGACACGAGGAGGTATAGGGGAAAACCCCGCCCACTAAAACCTCTCATCTACTTCACTTTATTTTTTTTTAGTAATGTTGTTGAATGAAGAGATAGCAGTACATGTAATTTATATTGGTGAGGAGGAAACAAGTTTTCGCTCTTGTATCTCCCTCACTTAACATGGAAGAAAAATATGATCCTGGGTTTTTAGTGAATCTCTTCCGAAAATCTTTGAATAATATATATATATTTTTTCTTGTTTAAAAATAGGTTTCGAGCGATTATTATTATTGTTGTTGTTGTTGTTGAACTGGCCATGGGGGGCGCTCCCATCTGCTCAACCATCTCGCTGCTCATCTTCTGCTGCCTACTCATCAACACCGGAAATGAAGTCAGCGGACAAGGAATATTCGTAAGTCAAATAATTAAAATTATTAAGCTGCTCTTAAGTACGCCTACTCACTTAATCTCGAGAGAAAAAAAAGTAGGTAGCACTTTTAATTAGTAAAAATCTTCACTAAACTTCAGTTAAAAGTCCATTGAAACACAAGTTAAAGCTCTAAAAAATCAATTTTAGATTCACTAAGCCTGTCACTAAACTTAATTCTAAACTCATTAAACTTAATTTTTAAACTTGCTAAACTTAAATTTAAAGCTCACTAAACTATTTTAAAGCTCCCTAACTATTTAGAAACTCACTGAACTTCATTTAAAATTCATTAAACTTAATTTTAAACTCATTCGAATCAAGTTTAAACTCACTGAGCTCAAGTTTAAACTCGTTAAACTTAATTTTAAACTCACTGAGCTCTAGTTAATGCTCCCTAAATGCTATTCATAACTCAATAAATTCTATTAAAAGCTAATTTAACATCATTTAGAACTGACTAAACTCCGTTTAAAATTAATCTCGCTGTCTAAAATTCATTGAACACTTTTAAAAAAAAAAAAAAACATTAATAAACTCACTTAAAAATTTTACTAAACTGTTTTGAACATTCACTAATAAAACACATTTGCCTTCAAACACTAAAAAAAAAAATGAGCTTGAGTGAATGGTCTGAATTTGGATAAGCGCTCATTAAAATGCGCTATGCGATCTTTAATCATCAAAACACTCGTTAAATTCGAGATAAAAATAAAAAGTCAATAAACTCTTTAAAAGAATTCAATAAAACAAAATAAAAAAAAATCCTTAATATTCTCATAAGTTTATACCGGAAATGATTACTACTAAACCCGAGTTTTATAGAGTTTTTAAAAGGCGATAGTTGAGGGTGTGCACGAGCACCCTTTATGTTTTTTTTTTTTCTCTCTTCCATTAAAATTTCCTATTTTTTTTATTTTATTTTAATGAAACGTAAATTACACCTTATTTTGGAACGAAAAAAGATTTGATTAAGTGTAAATCACACAACGCCTTTCAAATTACACTCTACACCCGTACATGTACATTATACACGGAGTCGTCTGCAATCAACGAAACAAAACGAGAAAATATTATAATGCGAGGGTCGTTCAACCATCAAACGATCTTGTTCACTCGTATTATCACAATAATAATATTACCTTACGTTATTTTTATATATCGGATTAATTTAAAGAAGAGCAACACATCTGACATATTTTTTTTTTCTATTAAACGAACAATACTTTTACGGGTTACGAATAAAATTATTGAGGTTTGTTCGCTTAAACTTCCGCCATTTAACTGCAATTTGTTTATTATGATTTTTTTTACACTATTTCTTTCTTTATTTAAAAAAAAAAAAACGTGCGAAACGCTTTGAACAAAGAAAATAAATGCAAATAAAAAAAAATTTTTTTTTTTTAAAAAAAAAAATTAAAAAAAAAAAAAATTTGCTTTTACATTAAAAATTTGTTTAATAAAAGATTTCAATCGTTGTTACTTACTACTGAATAACAAATGCATAGAAAAATGATAAAACTTCCGTACTAACTATGTTAAGGAGTTCGAATTTAATTGAAAATTAGTAGGCTACATTTTATAACAATGCTAAAAATTAAATCGACTAAGGGTTAGTAAATTGCTAAAAGTATTCGAAGTAAAGCGAGAAATTGCTTTAAAATATCTTAAAAATAAATTCCAGAAGCAAAAGTCGCTGAGCGCCGAGCTACGCGCTGCGTGGGGCTTAACCTTTTTTGCCTCTGAAGCCTCCTTCGCACATAACACATTCTGTAAACAAAGTTATAAAGTGCTGAAATTATTCAAACTAAGGATTAATAAATTCTTAAATTGCCCAAAAAAAAAATTAATAAGTGGCTAGAAACGTCCAAAACTTAAGGTTAATTACGATGTGTTAATATGCTAAAAATGTCCCAAATAAACATTTTATAAATAATAAAAAATACCAAACTTTTTGCCCAAAAAAAATTAAGTTTAATAAGACTAATAAAATTGTCTATAAATATTTATAATAAATAAAATGATTTGCGTGGCCAACTCCTTAATTACCTTAAACTCTTAAACCACCTACGCTAGAAGAATTTGATTAAGTATTTTTTGCTTCTGACCAAAACCCAAAAACATTTAAAAAGAAGATAGCTTAAAATTTTTGCGACACAAATTTGTTTACAATATTCTTCAAATATTTTTTAACCTCGAAAATTGTCGAATCAAGAAAAAAAAAAGAAATATTTTGCAAACATTGCGAGGCGTCGAGTTATTTGCTGCGAGTGCGGTCAAAATAATACAAGTACGTGTCAAGCGACATTCTTCAAACACAATACCCCTTCTTCTACTTCTTCGCTATTTAAATAAAAACTTTTCTTAGTATTAAAAGCTGGCGTTTAGTATGTCAACAATTACGTTGGAAGACAAAAATCCCGGTCGAATCAATATTGACTCATTTTTATCATAATATGCAAAATTTCAAAGTGTCAATGCCGTTTAGATACTCATCAGCGATTACAGTATGCAAATGAGGTTAACGATACTCTTCTAAATAATAATAATAATTGCCTAATAATTATTAACACCCTTATGTTTTAAGGTATCGAAAGTTCGTTAAAAATTTTAATGCGTTATTATAGGTAGAAAGAGGAAGTGAAGGAAGGTAATTGACCAAATCAAATTTCTCGATTACGATTTTTATTGTGTACTGTATTTAAAATTTTTGTTTTTTTGAAAAATTTAAATACAATGAACAATGAATATTTAATAATAATTATTACGCACCCTACACCGCTCCTCAATTTTAAACTCGCTTATCACTCCTATCTCTTAATATTAAGAATTAATAACGCCAATTTTCTTCAATTACTCAAAATTTTCGATTAGAAAAAATTAAAAAAATTGTATTTAACTTACCATTTTCTTGAATTAAGAGTATCGATATTCGTTAATTGATCCTCCTTCACTGATCCTCGTTCGCTAATAAATTTTCTTTCGCAAATTTTCGTTAATATTGATCACCGCGTTCACTATTTTCGTTCACTGATTTGAATCAATTGATCGTCGTTCACAAATGTTCGTTAATAATACTGTATTGATCTTCATTCGCTGATTTTCGTTAATTGATCCTCGTTCATTAATAACATTGTCGTTCACTAGGTTTTCGTTAATAATACTCTATTCATTGATCTTAGTTCACTATTTCGTTCATTGATAATAATCTTGATCTTCGTTCACCGTTTTTGATTTTCGTTTCCTGATTTTCGTTAATTATTGATCCTCGTTCATTAATAATAATTGTCGTTGACTAGGTTTTTGTTAATAATACTGTACTCTTATATTGATCTTCGTTCATTGATTTTCGTTGATTAGCTTTACTGTAATATTCTTGAATTTTCGTTCACCGTTTTTGATTTTCGCTCCCTGATTTTCGTTAATTATTGATCCTTGTTAATTAATAATATTTTCGTTCACTAGGTTTTCGTTAATAATACTCTTATTATTGATCTTGGTTCACTATTTCGTTCATTGATTTTCGTTGATAATATTGTTGATCTTCGCGGCTCTTCGTTCACCGTTTTTGATTTTCGTTCCCTGATTTTGGTTAATTATTGATCCTCGTTCATTAATAATATTGTCGTTTACTAGGTTTTCGTTAATAATACTCGTATTATTGATCTTCGTTCACCATTTTCGTTAATTGATCCTCGTTCATTGGTTTTCGTTAAATGTTCTTAAGGCTGCTACTCGTATTATTGATCTCGGTTCACTTTCTCGTAAAACAGATTTCGTCTGAAAGTACAGTAAATTAACTTCTACATCCACCGGTATACATAATAAATTTGTTATTTTCAATCAGTACTTGTTTGTTGTACTAATAAATTTCGTAATAAATGGATCTTCAATGTTGGATTAGTGTATTTTGAAGCACAGGCCGATTTTGAGGCGATTTTCAGCCTACGCTTTTTAACCCCACTTTCAGCCATAGCACGTGCTGCTGCGCTTAGCTTTGGAAGTTTGCGCGAAATTCAAATTGTTCAAATAGATTTTAATTACTGCACATTCACAATAATAGTAATTATTATTAAAAACTTTAAGCATTACCATGTTTAAGAACAGAACCTCGTGTTTCTTAGGCTTAACTCCACTTTTTATGACGTCATAACTTGAATTTCTATGTCCTTAAAAAGAAAACGAAAACATTTTTTTTTTTTAAATAAAAGTAGTCTAAACAAAAAATAAAATGAAAATTAATTAAGAAAATAAATTTTTTTAAGTTTTATCTAAAAACAAGTGTGAAAAGACGACAAAATTATGAGACAATTTTCTTACTATCTTTTTTTTTTCTGTTTTTGTTTTGACTGAAAATGTGATTCTGTTAAATTCAAATTTATCGACTTTTCAATTATATATATATTTTTTTTCACCCCTTTTCTTTTTCTATCCTAATAATTGTCTCAATAAATCTGTCAGTAGGAGCGAAAGTGGTCCGATTAAGCTTCGTTTTCGCTTTCTGTCGGTTAAAGTCGGTCGAGAAAAACATGCCTTAATTAACATAAGTAATCCATTATGATTACAGAGCCGGCCTTTTCAACTACATATTATTATTATTATTATAACAATTATTGTATCTGTGAGTAGAACGCGCTTTTTTCTATTGTCTCAGCACAACATAAATTACGGCGTTTCGTGTCCATCACTTTCTTCGATCGATGCAAACGGGTTAATAAAAATGCATCGGCTATAACGTAAATCTACAGCTTAACGTCAAAACTGTGCCGTCAAATCGATTTTAAAAACGTCTTTAAGTACAACATTTTCTCCAAAATCAAGTGCTATTAGTTTATCAACCAAAAAAAAAAAATAATAATAATAAATAAAGAGTTTAGTTTTTTTATGCCAAGTTTTCTAGTGCTCATGACGTCATTAGAATTATTTGATAAGAAAAATAAAATTATGCTTGTATTTTTTAATTTAAAAAAAATATATTTTATCTGACGTCATAACAGTTCTAAAGATAAATATATTAATTCTTTTTTTCTTAGTTGTTTATTATTATTCAAATCAAGTTTTTTTTTATTTATTTTTAAAACTAATTTTTTTTTATTTAAAAAAAAAAAAAGGAATTTTTCCATTTTATTCAAAACTTCTTATTCGTTTAAAACGAGTAATTTTCTCTCCTCCTTAACTCTTATTTTTTTGTGTATGGGGGGAGGGGGTTGAGGGGGGGGGAGGGGGGGAATGCGGTTAATTTACGAGTCGCATTTCGATTTAGATGACCAAAAATGTAAACCGAAATTTCCATTATCTCCTATTATTATCTTCCTCCTTCTTCTCCATCTTCTCGTTTTTCAATTGACCGACAAAAAAAAATAAAACTCACTTAAATTTCAAAACATTAAAATGTTGTATTAAATGTAGAAAAAAGAAGCACAAGAATTTCACCTCTTTCAAAAATAAATTGTGCGCTCGATTTTCTCTGAAATTCGCCTAAATTTAAACTCTTTTCCTTTCTCAAAAAATGCTAAAAAAAGAAAAAAAAATTATAAACTTTCATTATAAATAAAAATCCGTGACGAAATCTCATTGCAATTATTACGTTTCTCTTATTTTCGAGATGATACTTTTCTTTTGTTAAAAGACTAGTAATAATAATAATAAACAAAAAAAAAATAATAATGAAGAAAATAAACAATTAAAGTATACAAATTGAACGTGTGTGGCGAAATAAGTTAGCCCATTAATTAAAATTTAATTCCTCCCTCGTTATACGCGGAGACACAACTCTTTCGCAAAACTCAATGAACGTTTTTAATAATATTTAATAAGAAAATATGCGTAAAATTTCAAAATGTTTTAGTGCAAAATAAAAAGATAACAAAAATGTTAAATTTTAATCCGATATAAAATCTAAGAAACTTTTACTTAACTTTATTATTTTATTTTAATTTTTGTTTATTTTGCAACGGTTTTAGAATACCTAAGGTTTTTAATTAGCCGTGTCAAATTTATTATTTAATTACAGAGTGGAGGGGGGGTGGCACTCCACGCTACAACACAGAGTAATTTCGATGACAATAAAAGCCACTGTTCGTGTATTTAAACAATAATAACAAGAATATACCGTTAATAATAAGGCAGCAAATTTAATGCCTCGGAACTGATTCTAAACAAACTTTTGTTTTACGCTCTTTTCTTACATTTCTACTTTTTTTTTTAAATAACAACGAAATAAAATTAATATTTAGCCGGAAGTGAAACAACTACTGAGATTTCGAAATTTACCCGTAAAATGTAGTTTAAATAAAGTCAAATTAATTACGAGTAATTACCGCAATCTTCCCTTATTTTGTTTAAGCTAAGAGGCTCCGCCGAATCGCCAATCGCTCGCATCTACGCCCCCGCCTATAGAGATTTTTTTATTTATATATCAAAACAAATCCCTATAAATAACAAAACTTCTTATAAATAAAAGAAATCCTTATGAATAATAAAAAAAATCCCTAGAAACAAAAAAAAAAAAATCCCTATAAATAAAAAAATTCCTTATAAGTAAAAAGTTCTTTATACCGATAAGGATAAAAAATCCTTATAAACAAAAAAAATCCCTATAAATAAAAAAATCCCTATAAATAAAAAAATCCCTATAAATAAAAAAATCCTTATAATTCAAGAAATTCCCTATAAATCAATAAATTAAAAATAATTCCTTATAAATCAAAAATAATTCCTTATTTATAAGGATTTGTTTTGATTTATAAGAAATTATTTTTAATTTATAGAGATTTTATTGATTTATAGGGAATTTCTTGAATTATAAAAAATTTTTTTTTTTTTTTTGATTTTTAAATAATTGTTTTGATTTATAAATTTTTTTTGAAATTAAAGGAATTTTTTTGATCACGATCACGTCGAAAAATTATTTTTTATAACAATCAAAAAAAAAAAAAAAAATTTAACGACGCTATATCCAAAGTCGTTATAACCAAGTTTTACTGTATTTTCATATAGACAGTAAACCTTAATTCCCATCACAATTAAAAGCAAAAGCTGAGATTGAAATAAAATAATAAATGATTAAAATGATCATTGAAGATTCCAAAATAAAACAATAATAAATCTAAAATTTTCTATCCCCTCATCTATATAAACCACAATAACGATCGAAATTAACGTTTCATTCGTTTTTATCAAAAACCATAATCAAAGAAATAATAAAAATAAAAAAAAAATTATTTTTTTTTAATGCAACGACAATAAACAAAAAAATGTAGTAAGCAAAAAATGAGGTCACGTGATATTCTATTTCCCTAGTGTAAACAGCATGTGATAGAGTCCGGTATGGCCTAACCGACAATCCGGAAATGGTAAAATAATAACAACAATATAAAAATAATAATAATGATAATAAAATAAAAAAAGCGAAAACAAAACGCTTAAATTTGTATCTTCCTCTAACCTTTAACCCTTCTTCTCCCGCCGCTGCAATTAGCGTTCTCCCCCCAAACGGTAAACGCAGACAACATTCGTTTGTTTATTTATTTTATATATAGATGCGACTTTTTATTTATTTATTTATTTTTTTAATTTTGGTTTCGTGAATTATTGTTATTTGAACAAACGAATAAGTGGCTTTGTTCCATTTAGTAGTAAAGTATGTAGGTGGCGATTACGCATGCGCGAACGGCTCGAATTAAGCAATGACGTGTGAAGAAGAAAAAGAATTGTTTTGTGCGAACGGCTGTAATTAATAAAAAAAAAAAAATAATAACGACGCTCCTCATTTATGGCGACCTAAAAAAAAAAAAAACATAACTAATTCTTTTTGGCTATTCTCACTTCCAACAACATTTTGTTGTAATAATTATTAATTGTTATTATTATTGGTCGGTGGTAGTTACCGGGAAATACTTTTGTAGAAAAAGGCTAATTTCATAGGGTTTAACACTCAATTATTATTATTGAAGAATTTTGTTTTGTTTTTTGGGAGTTGTAGAAAAATAATAATTATTGTTATTGAAGATGAATTTTGTTTTATTGTTTTACTTGCATTTTTTTTTTTTGTTTTTGTTTTGAGAAAGAATTATCATTTTTTTTATTGTAGCCTACCCATCCTCCATTTATGATTTTTTGTGTAAGCTTATAAAATGGTAAATCAAGGTGATGTACGCTCTTCAACTTAATATAAATTTAATAGGAAAAAACCAAATCTCGAAAGTGAATCAAGAATTAGCATTCCATAATTTTTGCTTAGAAACGTCAAAACTTTAAAATTAGCGCAAAATTAAAATAATTAATTAAGAATTAAATTCCTCGATTTAATTTCAGTATAAACTGGCTTTATTTTGAGTAATATCTCGGATTTAATTTATGAAGAAACTAGATTAAATTTGCTTCTTTCATCAAAAATTCAATTTAATTTGAGTGTAATCTCGATTTAATTTGAGTGTAATCTCGATTTAATTTGAGTGTAATCTCGATTTAATTTGAGTAAAAACTAGTTACATGTATTTGAGTGTAATCTCGATTTTTTATTTAATTTGAGTGTAATCTCGATTTTTTATTTAATTTGAGTGTAATCTCGATTTAATTTGAGTAAAAACTAATTACATGTATTTGAGTGCAATCTCAATTTAATTTAAGTCAAGTCTCAATTTAATTTGAGTAAAATCTCGATTTCATTCAAGTAAAACGTCATTTAATTTGAGTAAAAACTAATTTTAATTTGAGTGAAAACTAGTCTTAATTTAAGTGAAAACTAGTCTTAATTTAAGTGAAAACTGAGGTAACTTTTTTTTTTATCGGAACACCTCTACAGTAATACCGCAATATTATGTTGAGCTGAATCGTACAAATTAAAATTATACTATTAGCAACGCTTACATCATTATTTTAAATAACTAAACGGATCACTTTAAACCTATGACCCGGATCGCTTCACTTCTCAATCCAACCGCTTAAAAACTCTTTCATCATTCAAATCACATCAATTTTGACTTCCAACATTAAAAACAATAATAAATAATAAAAAAAAATAACCTCTCACAAAAAAAAAAGTACGGTAAACAAAATAAGACTAATTTTTTTTTCTTATTAAAATTTTTGTTTCAGAATAACTACATTTCCGGCGCCCCTGAAGGTGTGGCCGGCGTGGACTACCCCACCCTCCACGTGATACCCAAACGCACGGGCTTCACCTGCCGCGACCGCAAACCCGGCTTTTACGCCGACCCAGCCACCAGATGCCAGGCGTGGCATTGGTGCGACACCTTCCTCATCCGCCACAGCTTCCTCTGCCCCAACCTCACCGTCTTCAACCAAAAAATCCGCAGCTGCGACTGGTGGTACAACGTGGACTGCAGCCTGGCCACCAGCCAATACGTCAACAACGACGAGTTGTATCGCGACCCGGACGACTACGAAGAGCCCAACAGCATCGCCGCCACCACCTCCACCACCCACCGTCCGCTCCTCCTCAACGTGGAAATCCACACCACCCCCCGCGCTCCCCTCCAACGCTCGCACGACCCCATCGACTCCTCCACCAGCGTACAATCCAACGTCAACGCGCTCCCTAACAACGACCTCAGTACGCAATTCGGCGCGCAGGAACCTACCACCGACATTTCTACCGCTCTATTTTTAGAGCCCAAAACCCTACCCCCGCCCTTCCCACCAACCCCACCGCCGACGTTCGCGGCTCCAACCACTCAACAACAACAGTCGAACGACCACAACCTTTTTGTGCCGCAAAGAGGAAGTTTCAACGTACCAGGAGGAGCTATACCTATCTCTTTCCCCACCTCGAGACCCACCGGACGTTTCGGACCGGATCCTGAACTCCAACCCACCACACTCGCGCCGCCGCCACCACCACCAACGCCGCGAAGCAACAACAACAACAATCAAGTCGTTATTTTGGCGCCGCAAAGAGCCGTTTTTAACGTTCCCGGCGCCATACCCATCTCTTTCCCCACTGCTAGACCCACTGGAAATTTCGGAGCGGATGCGGAACTGCAACCCACTACACTTCCTCCTCCCCCAGCTCCTCAGCCGCAGAGATCGAAATTTAACTTCCAAGGAGCGTTTCCAATCGCTTTCGTAACCGCTAGAAACACCGGACGTTTCGGACCGGATCCTGAACCCACTACGCTCTCACCGCTCCCTCTGTCGGAAGCAGTTCAACCGCAACAGACTCCCGCCACCTTCGCTCGCACCGGATTGACGCAAGGCATCAATTTGAGGAGGAAGTTAATCGGTCGAGTGCGCAACCTCAAACAATCGCGTGCCAACTCGAACGGATTTTCGATAGTGAGTAGCGTCAGCCCCCCACCCGAAGCCCCGATTCAAGAGCCTCAGCAGCAGCTGTCTCAACAACCTCCCTCCCCAACTTTGACCTCGCACGTGCATTTCATAGCCGGAGATCCCAACTTCCAAACTCATCAACCGGAGCAACCAGCGGCGACTCAGCATCATCAACCGCAACAACAAGAATTTCCAGCGACTGAGTTTAGTAGTCAGAATAACAATTTTAATTTCGAGCAGACGACGACCTTTCAAGATTCGAACGCGTTCGGCACGGAGGAAGCGTTGACCTCGCGCAACACCGAATTCAACGATTTGGGACTGAATCAGGCGCAGAACGACGGCTTCCAGTTCCAAACCACGGAGAACGAGTTCACTCCGCCGCTGCAGACGGAAGACGCCACTCTCTTACGTCAACCGGTGACCAACCCTCCTCCGGTCAGAACCCCCAAGCTCCTCCTCCTGCAGCCCCCACCCTCGCAGTTAGCCCCTACTTTCTTCACGCAAACGGCGCGAACGGAAGCGCCCATTGAGAAATCGACGGCGCTCTTTAATTCCGGAATCCCCTACGGCGCTCGACTCCGCCCTACCGCAGCGCCGGAAGTCAGTTTCAACGCGGAAGCCAATTCGAATAGTTTGGATAATTCGGGAGTTTTTCGACGTCATAACGCCGCTTCTTCCACTACGGTAGCCGCGGCGGCGCCATTTATCGAGCCGAAGCAACGCAATGCGACGACGAAAAACAACGTAACGCAATCGCCGACGACGATTATTACGTCGAACGCGTCGTTTCGCAAGCGCAAATTAATCGCTTCCGGGAAGGTGAACACTTTCCCACCGTTTCCGGTGACCACGTTTTCTCCCAAAAGTTCGCATTTCGAATCCACGAAAC
This sequence comes from Polydesmus complanatus, assembly GCA_034692225.1. Classification (NCBI taxonomy): domain Eukaryota; kingdom Metazoa; phylum Arthropoda; class Diplopoda; order Polydesmida; family Polydesmidae; genus Polydesmus; species Polydesmus complanatus. The sequence goes on along the minus strand of JAQGAZ010000529.1, from coordinate 21,981 downwards.
AAGTGAAGCAAAACGTGACCGGAAGACGACGAAAAGCGCCGACCGCGGCCACGGTTTGGTTTAAAATCTTCCCTTCGTCCACCACCACGGTCACCACCAGTGTCGCTCCCAGCACTACGACGATAGCTACAACAACAACAACGACGGAAGCGAGTACGACGGTAGCGCCCCCCTCATCCACTACGATTTTAGTAAGGAAGCTGAACGTGAATAAAAAGTCTAGTCCGCAGAAGAAGCGACGGACTTTTCCCAGTTTTCCCATCACCACTTTCAAGCCCAGAGCGATTTTCCCGGGGAAGAAAAAATCATCTAGAGATGACAGTAGTTTCGGGGAACGGGACTATTCCACCTTCCAGTCAACCACCTTCGATGACGTCACGGAGTCCACCACTGACTCTTTCTCTACTACGTTCGGCCAGTGATTTTAAATAAATGAAAACGGGATTTTTTTTTTGTTAGTTCCAAGGATGATTGTTTTTTTTTTTTTTTAAAGTTCGTTTGTGAAGTTTCATTGTTTTAATTGTGCATCGTTAACTTCCGGTCAATTGTTTGTTTAGAAGGATCAATTTTTTTTTAGAAGCAAATGTGGTGGGCGGCATACATTTTTTTTAATGCGTTTGGGATGTCCAATTTTTTTTTTTGTTTTGTTTTTTAAATAAATAATTTTCGTTTTTTGTTTTTTTTTTTTTGGGAAGAAAAGTAATAAAGAAAATGAGGGATAATATTTTTTTATTATTTTTGTATTTAGTTTATGATTATTATTTTTTTTTTATCTCGTGAAAACGTGACACACGTTGAGAAACGCAATTGTTGATCAAAAATTTTATGTAAGAATGCGTTGTGTTTAATTACTGTATTAATAATAAAAAAAAAAAATTAAAAATTAAAAAAAATGAATAAAAACTTTGATAATTTTTATATTTTTTTGTTGTTTATTTTTATGTTGATAATTTTTATAACTTAATTCGCAATTTTATTGCACTTTTAACTCGCAAAAAAGTGAGTTTTTTTTTTTTTTGCTCACCAAGCTTTTACTAGTGCAATAAAAATGCAAATTTATTTAAAACAAAAATTGTTTACTAGAATGCTAAACTTGCTAAATATTCCAAAAACTACGATTTTAACTTGCACAAGTTCCTTTGCAAGAATAGAAGAAAAAAAAACCACGCAAATCAAACTTGCACAAGTTTAACTTTCTTTGCAAAAAAAAAAAAAACTTGCTAAATAAATTTTAAAATCAAAATGAAAACAAACGAACTTGCCAACTCAACTTTCTACTTGCTCTCAAGTTTATTTCGCATTCGATTTCCAGCCACGCCAACTCTCTCAAACTTGCTTCAAGTAACTTTTTACAAGAAAGTATTTTCTCGCCTTGAAGGAACATGACTTTTTGGGATGAGTTCACGCCCGCACGCACAACCATTGTTCTTTTTTTTTTTTGGAAATTATTGGGAGCGACGTTAATAATAATTTCGAAGCATGCGCAGTGAGGGAAGGTTGTTGAATGCGCGTTAACGGTTCATTGTTCCATCGAAACAATAATTATTAGCGGTCGTGTTTAACGCGATAAATACATTCCTCGGCAATTAACGCGCAAAACGCCGGAACTAATAATATTATAAATAAACCCTCGTTTGTATGTATATAAAAAACACACACCGTTTAACGTGATTTAAAACAATCGAAATGAATTTTTCCTTCAGCAAAAAGTAAAAACACATGTTTTAAAAAAAATAGAAGATTAATAATATTATTGACTTAAATTTGAGGAAATAAACTTAATAATAATAAACTTAATTAAACCAAAAAAAAAAATAATAATAATAATTAAAACCTCCGCAAAAATAACTGAAATGTGTTTTATGCCATTCCGGTACCTAGTCATTTCCGGTTCATTTACAAATCACTTTCTCTAATTACAGCTAATAAATTAGCCACTCACGTATTTCAATTAAAAATACCTAAATTTCTCTTTTCTTTTTTATTACACTTTCACTCGGGGTGACGTCACGTGACGCGAGTAACGAGGCCAAAACAGAAACAAAGCTATTTTAGAGAGAGAAGGGGGGTAGGGGAGAGAGGGGGGCAGGGGGGGGGGGGGCAGAGAGAAAGCAGATGAGAGATTAAACTCAATCGCGAAATAAAAAATATAATTACACGCAACAAACAAACAAATGTGCAGCAACCTCATTCAACGCTATATTCAATACCGTATTACGAGACTTAATCTCATCATCAGTGAACGAGATCACACAGTCGAAGGCTTTTTACGCTCGTTAAAATTCTGATACGGATCAGAATAATAATTATTATTATTGCTCCAACTCGGATCAACGATATTCTCACTGAGATTATTCAAATACTCTTCTCGGATTCCTTCATTTTGAGACTATAGGATCACCTACATTTATCTCGGATCAATATTATTATTGTACTGTATTCTGACTCGGATTCATTATATTTGAAGAGCTTAAATTCGGGATCACGAAAATAATCTGCCTAGAATCCCTTAAATTCGATCTTGGATCTCTAAGGATCACTTAATTCCGACTCGGATCACTTTTTTATGTGTAAAATTCAGACTCGAATCACTTGCACGCTAGCATAATAATTATATTAAGTACATTCTGATCACTTTCATAAGTACATGATTGTAGGCTAAATTTCTAACTCGGATCACTTATCCAAGTAAAATTCTGACTCGAATCACCTGCGTTATTAAAGTTCTGACTCGGATCACCTGCATGAGTAAATTCGGATTCTGATCACTTATCCAAAGTAAAATGACTTCGATCATTTTTATGAGTTAAAATCTCGACTCGAATCACTTGCATTAGTAAAGTTCTGACTCGGATCACCTGCATAAGTAAATTCTGACTCGGATCACCTGCATAAGTAAATTCTGACTCGGATCACTTTTATAAGTGAAAATCTGACTCGAATCACTTTTATTAATAAAGTTCTGACTCGGATCACCTGCATAAGTAAATTCTGACTCGGATCACTTTTATTAATAAAGTTCTGACTCGGATCACCCGCATAAGTAAATTCTGACTCGTATCACTTTTATAAGTGAAAATCTGACTCGGATCACTTTTATAAGTGAAAATCTGACTCGAATCACTTTTGTTAATAAAATTCTGCCTCTGATCACTTGCATAAGTGAATTTCTAGCTCGGATCCCTTACATTTTAATATTCAGAAAGCTTAACGTCAACATTAAATCACATGCAGTACCATAATTAGAATGCATAATTTGCATCACTCGAGCTTTGAAATACGATTTGAATTACTTTAAAATACTGACCCGAATCACTTCAATTCTCACTTTTGTTCTAAAAGGTTTAGTCATTAATTAATAGAAATTATGGTACACATAATATGAGACAAGTATAAAATTATTTTATTAGATAAGTGCAGTATTACTCTCATTTACCTGTTATTCTAAACCTGCTCTAACCCCCCCCCCCCCCCCATTAATTTAGGTGCATTTACAGGGGAGAAAAAAACTAGATTACTGTAAATGTAATGTGTTTTGTGCAATTAGCAGATGTCGGTGACGTCAGAGTGAACGATGACTGCGCGACATTCTGCCTTCGCAACTCCGAAACAAATGTAAACAATACATCCACCCACAACACCCCCTTCCTTCCCCCTGCCACTGGCTGCCAGAGACGAGGCCACCCCTCACCCCCCAATAAGCGGTTATTGACACGTGAAAAGCGGCTGAGAGAGAGAGAGAGGTTGCGGAGATCATAAAGTACGTGACGACGACGATGAAGCGAGCTTTAACGTTCCGGTATCTCACTGACCTACACACACAGACAAACGACCTACACTACCCGCTTTACGCTAACAAAAAAATAAATAAATAAATAAAAATAGCGCGCATTGTTGACGGAAAAGTAAAACGAGAAAAAAAAAAAACTATTTTCCAGACTTAATTTAATTCGTGTGAAATATGTGAATAAATGTGATAAAAATTAAATCACGAAAAGCAAAAACAAAAAAATAAATAAAATAATAAGTAATGCAGTACCGGTAATTAATTTTGTTTGTCTCAAAAAGAAATCTTTTTAAAATAAAATGTATTTTTTTTTTTTTAAATGTAAACAATACTATTATTTATGTACACGGTGTCTGGAAAAAAGGCGAACCCAGTTGAATTAGTAATTAAATCCTTTTAATAATGTAGCCTAAATATTTGAATAACACCTGGAAAAACTTTACTGTGACATTGAATTGTATTCTGTGTTCAAAATATCCACTTCCGGTCAGAACACACGCTGCGCCAACAACATATTGTACGGTAGCAAAATGTCGGTAAAACTTTTAACGATTTAATGTTAATTTAACTCTTTTAAAACCTTTTAAATGTCACCTTAAAAATGCTAATTTTTTTTGGTTCGTTTTAAAGTTATTTTTTAAATAAAAAAAAAAAAAAAATAGCGCACTCGGTTACTTTTAACCTAATTTTAAAGTGCGCACCGGTAAAAATTAAATAAAAAACCCGGTATATTTTTGTATCGGTGATTTATTGAAAAAAGTAACCGACAATTTTTTTTTTTTTAGCCTTAAAAAAGAATAATAATTTTGTTTCAATTCAAAAACGAATAAAGAATGTTCTCACACGTATTGTGTGTGTCTGTGCGTTTTCACACGTGAACGCTAAAAATAAATACGGTACGTTATTTAACAAACACAAATTATTATTATTATTGTTTGAGACGCTCGGAAAACGATAGTTTCCAAGGTTAACCCCCCCTCACCTCACCTTAAACTCCTCCTTCCACCCGGCTACCCTTAATACAATATTATGTTTTATTACTGCAATAATAATAACGTAAATCATGTAAATTGTAGATAAAATAAGTGAAAAAATGAATAATAATGATTTTGGTTGAAGCGTTTGTTATGTCATCTTTAACATAGAAAACTCACAAACCGTGAACCGTGTAGTTCAAGGGAAAAATACCGCGTAATCTCATCCGTGTCTTCTATAATAATAATAATAATAATAATAAAGTACTTATATAATCAAAATTAAACGAGCAAAAAACTATGTTTACACTTTAAAAAAAAATAATTAATAATAATTATTATTATAAACGAAGGAAAAAAATAAAAACTTCAATAATAGAAAACATTAAACTTTATGAAAATTCATTAAAAGAACCCAAAACCTTAATAAAAATTTTAAAAAGAAATCAGAACAATAAAAAAAAAAAAAAAATACCGGTAGTAAAATTTATTATAACTTAATAAAAATTTTAATCAAAATATTAGTAAATTAAAACCCAAAGTAGTAGATTAAAAAAACCCTAAAATTAATGTCAACCAAAAAAAAAAATTAAAAAAAAAAAACCATTAAACTTAATTAAAATTAAATAAATAAAAATTATTAAAGTTAACTAAAAATAAAAATTTTTTATATAAAAAAAAATTAAAAGTCCTGAAAATAAAAATAAAAAAAAAATTCCGGAAATAAATTAGCCTACAAAAGTTTTTTTTTTTTTTCTTCATTTTTTTAAATGAAAAAATTTGAAATTCAAATCGAGAAAAGAAAAAAAAACATCGTTAAAATCGTGTAAATCGTGAAAGTGTTTTCTAGTAACTTGCCAAGTTGATTTGACAAATGGTTATTAATTCAGAATTGTAACTTACAAAAAAAAAATAATAAAAAAATAAGTTTGTTTGTTGGAATGATCTTAATCAGTTTTTGCGGTTCAAAATCTTACGTTTGAATTTTTTTCTTGGTGATAAAACATAAGTTGATTGAATGCACAACGGATAAAAAGTGTTTGCCCGGACACGAAACGATGAACTTGTTCTTCCCCGATCACTCAATGTTTATCAATGCGAAAGATAATTAGCGTAGCGTAATTAGTAGAGTGATACATTAATTATTAGAATCGGAGGAGGTTGATGCTTTTCAATCTCATGAATCAATCTTTTAACTCGCTCAAAATCTTTTTCCAAATGTAATAATAATTAATAGGGAGAAAATTAATGACAGTCGTTTCACTCGCCTTGCTTTCATTTTTGCTCTACTTACACTCCTATTAAAACCTCATTTTTCACGTAAAAATTAGCCTTTTTTTTTTTCTTAGTATCAAAATTATTTTAAAAATATTAAGCTTAGTTTTAGAAAAAAATTTATTTATTTCTACAGTAATATTGGCAGTTAAAAAAAATAACTTTGATATCAAGATTAAGTACTTTTAATCTCGATTAAGAATTTCAGGTTGTGTTAACGCAATGCTCGTTGCGTGGATAAGCTACCCACCCAAAAATGTTGTTGAGAAATCTCCCACGTTTTCGCCATTTTTAAAAACAAATAATGCGATATTATGAGAAATTGAGTTTTGCGGCTGATTAAAATGAACGAAACGTCGAGTGAACGATTTCTGAGTGATCTGATTACCATCATTATTTACTTAACGGATCACAATGCGAGTCACGTGATGAATGAGGAGGAGGAATAGAAGGAGGAGGGAAGGGGGTGGGTGGGTTGATCGAACAATGCATTTTACTTCTTCGATTCCACCTTTGACCCGTATTCTGACTTGACCCACATTTAGCGGATCTCTCGATGAGCGGATCTGCCCTTGATTCACATTCCACCGCGCGCGTAAAAGATGACACTCCATACACAATAAAACTAGTTTTAAATAAGGAAAATCCATCTTTTGGTATTTAAAGAGGTTTTTGATCGGTGAAGATGATTGACCTTGTGATTTCAAATAATTAAAACAAAAAACAAGGGGAGAGAGAAAAGATTATTAATTAATATCTTCTTTCGTTTCCAACTTAATCAAAATTTTAATAATAATTGAAAATCTAAACGAAATGAAAACATTGTTTATCTTTTTGTTATTGAAACGAATAAATACCGCAATAAAAAATCTAAAGCTATATTTTAAATCAAGATTAAACGTCACTTAATCGAGATAATAAAAATACAAAAACAAGCTTTGATCTGGCTTAATTTAAACTTTCGTTTTACGTACCGGTAACCGCGTGCAAACTAATCATCAAAAATGAGCAAACAAACTTGGGCTTAGTTTTTCACCTTGTTCAAGAAAGCGAGTTTTTCTAAAATTTTTATTCGATAAAATTTAATCTGGCTTAGAAATCTCGTTAAGTAGCATTTCAACGAGCGTAAGTCACTTAATGGGAGTTGCGAAATCCCGAGATCTGGTTTTATTTGATTTTTGTGCTATAGTAATCTCAGTTTAATAAAATAACTTTACAAATTCAGCTAAATTTGAACAATTCCCTTCTTATTTTCCGTGCACAGTATTAACTCGGGTGAATGAGTTGCGTGTAAACATGTGGCTCGAATATAAAGCAGGGTCAACATTTAAAATGCCGAACTTGCTTCGTTTTTACCCAGAATTGGGTTAAAAATGCACAAATAGATGCAACAAACACAGGTACTGTAATTATTTCATAGATACTTTACCAATATAACTTAAAACTAGGAATAATAATAATTTGCGCATACTGAAATTTTGCAGGTCAATTTTAAGAACCACTTTTTTTATCATTAAAAAAACATTTTTTAACTCTTAACATGTCATAAAATGGCAATCCCTGGTTATTGCTGTAGGCTCAATCTCCCCTTTAATTATTATAAACTTGTTCAGGAACTTTAAACTCGTTTAAGATATTAATCTAGAAAATGTACATTTTACCAATATCTTATTTGAAAAAAAAAAAATTGATCTCGTTTAATAATTAAATGCCTATAATTATTTTGTTTACAGTGCAAGATCTTGTTTCCACCCAGCGATCTAGTTTTATTTAATCGTCGTTTTACCCTAATCCCGGTATTAAAATCTCATTTTGTTGCCATCGCATTTCTTAAGCTCTATTTTACGTGTGGCTATTTTCTAAAAAAAAACAAGAAATGTGAATGACAAAACCTTGCATTGTGATGAACAGCATTGTCCTCAACACCACCGCCACCCCACTTGCACTTTCACTCTCTTCCTATTATAATATTATTTAGAGAATAATAATAATTGACAGTATAAAAAATAGTATTGCACACATATGAAACGAGAAAACTTACAAATATTTTTTAAATGAAAAAAAAAAAAATTGAGGTCAATTTTTCGATGCGAAAATTTTAAATTCCCATAGAAAGAAATACAATATTTTTCTTCTCATTTATTTTATAATAATAAAAAAAAATCAAATAAAATAAAAGTAGGTATTTATAATAATAATTATTATTATTACGTGTATAGATAAAAAAAAATTAAAATAATGGTTGGAGCGTGGGATGGAAATCGATACGCGCCATATTGTTATTACGAATATCAAGTTAACCTCGTTTAATGTCAAGGTTTAAAAGTCATATCGTTTTATGATGTAAAAAAAAAAGTATTATTTTTACGTAAAATTTCCACTCAACCGATTTTCTTTTCTTTTTAAAAAAAAAAAAAAAATAAAAAAAATTTTTTTTTTAAAGAGTAAAAGTTGAATAGCGAAATTTCGTATCTATGTCACACGTTATTTTAATCGAAATAATAGCGTAACAAAATAGAAGACAAACTACTACAAAATAAAAAAAATAAGGAAAGAAAAAAAAAACAGATGTTCACTTTTGTTAAATTTTAAAAACGAGTTTGCTATTAATAATAATTATTCAAATTTCAAAAGGTATAAATTCAATTATCTAAGCCACATTCCTTTTATAACGAATTTTTAAAGGAAAAATAAATTTTTTTTTGTCAAACGAGATTATTTAGAATTCGAATCGAGATTTAAATAGCAATTTGGAGCTCCGAAGATGGCAACGAAAAAATAAATTAATTCCATTGACACGAGTGATATGTTATAATAATGAAAAAAATAATGAGGTTAGTTAAACGGAATTTACGATGAATCACGACTCATCTTGATCGAGTGGCTGACTATAAGGCTCCGTAGCCAAATTTATTAATTGGTTTGTAAACAATCAAAACTGATTGATAATAATGGCATTGACTCGTTAATTACTCGTATATTTTTTTATTGTTCGTGCTTTTTTTTTAATGTGAAGGTTTTTAAATTTTTGCATGTGTAAGTTTTGAATGCACTTTAAATAATGTGCATATTAAATACGCCTAAAAGGATATTGCATAACTAAGACGAAATTAATTCAAAACACAGAAATTAATAATCTAAAAGAAAAACTATACCACAATTTTTGGAACGGCCCTTGAAAATCATGTAAATTTCATAAGGATTAAGGGATGCTCAATAACTATAAATAAAAAACTGAATTCCTCACTTCCCCCCTAAAATTAAATTTTTTTAAACTCATATTCGTGTTATTTCCGGATATTAGTCATTCAATTGTTGTCGGTAGCGAACGGTAAAATCTCACACTTTGTTAGGTCTGGGAGAGATTTATGTGTGTAAATTGGGTGATAAGGGAAGCAAAGCGTCGCGAATGGTCTCAGCATGACATCCCCAAAATACATTTCCTCATCTTTCACGTTGCTTTTTCCGACACTTTAAATATTTATTACGTTTCTCTTACCGCCAACAAAAAAAAACCCATGACGTATGCCTGCGCATAATATAATATACGGTAAGCAGTTATCGTTATACCGGAACACATATATTATGTAAATAATACTTATAAGGTCAAGTTTTCAATCACAAATTTGTTTCTCAGGAGGAAAAACAACAAATTTAGTTGAAGATGAATATTTTTCGTAAACAACAAACTCATCGTAAATTAAAATGGGGGGAGAGCAGGGTACTTCATCCCACCCACTCGCATCTCTTAAAAACGGTCCCCACCCTCCAACATTTTTCATATAAATACTATTCAGCTATTAGACGCATATCGCATTTCAAAACGTCGTTTTTGTATTTGGAGACTGAAGAAGGAAAAGATAGAGGAACCAAAATTTGCGTTTTTTAATATAAATACTGTAAATAATTTTTTTTTTAAATTTTAAAATGTACGTTTTTCAACTGGGTAAGTGTCATTAAATTTTACTTTCTTCATTACTTGAATTTTAATTATTATATTTTTAAAAAAAAAAAAAAAAACAATTAGGTTTGGGTATTATTCTCATATTTTTCATTTCTAAGTTTGCGTCACCATTTGCGGTGGAACCAGCGGTAGGAGCTCACGTCATATGTTCAAAAAATTCACAAATTAATGTATTAATTGTTTATTTATTTATTTATTTTTTAAAAGAAATGTTTTTATTACTTTTCTAATAAATTATTAGTATTAAAGCAAATAATTTTAAATATCAAAAATACAAATTTGAGAACGTTTTGAACAGTTTTTTTTTTTTAAAAGCCTCAAACTAAATTAATAATTTCCAACACTCCTAAATTAATATTATGATTTTCTAGTACCGAGTCAAAATCGCTTAAAATCTTCCCAAAAACTATTTGCTAAATAAGTAGCCTATAAATCAAAAATTGATTTTCTTTAATACAGCGCATACCTAACACATTTGAGAGTAATCAATGCGCAGTTTAGCATTAAAAATTATAATGCATGTTTTTGCTCCTAAAACCCTAACTAGATAAACTCAATCACAATAAAATAGACTTTTTTTTAAAAAAAAATTTGACACTCAGAAACTCTAAAATGTAAAAACTATAGTACAAGTTGCATTACACGTAACGCATTTTTGATACACCTCCCAATAGAAATGTTTTCACACAACAACAACAAGTAATGTACTTGTCTTTTTCTATCGCTCTTCAAACTTATTATAATAATTACTTACAATTAATTACCTAAATACAGGTGGATGAGAGTGAATCCATTTCTTCATCCTCCATCGACGCTCATCACGCCGTGAACTTGGAAGAAGAAGTAGTAGTGGAATCCGAGCAGTTCCCCAACTTCACTCAGATTCCTTCGGGAATGAGGTTTTCTTGCAGGAACCGCGAACCCGGCTTCTACGCTAATCCCCGAGCCAACTGTCAAGTGAGCTCGGCTTTTGATTTAATTAAACGAGTTAATACTAAATGAAAAATTTATCAAGGTTTACCATCACTGCTTACCGGATGGAAGAAGCTATACGTTTCTGTGCGGCGTCGGAACCATTTTCAATCAACGGGCTTTCACTTGCGATCACTGGTACAACTACAACTGCGCCGACGCTGAGCAGGATTACGTATACAACAACAACTTTTATCCCACTGTCTTTCAGGAAATAAACAACGTCTAAATATCACTTCATTTTTTTTGTATATAAATGATAAATCGCGGAATAGTAATTATTATTGTAGCATAATTTAAACCGTTAAATACATCGCCATTGTAATTGAAATGGCGTCTTGTCTTTGAGAAGTTGATTGAGTGATCGGAGGCGCAGCGCCCTCTAGCGTCATCGCTGGAAAACAAATCACAAATGAGCGCAAAAATGTGAATGAAAGAAACATGTTACCTGTCCTCATAGTCTATACAAAAATAATTATTTTTTTTTAAGCTGGAAAAACTCTTAAAATTTTTTCGTTTTGCTTTGAATAAATATTGTTGGAAATACGACATTTTAACTAGTGATAAAATAAATTTAAAAGTGCCAGAATATTAGTAGAGGTGTGTAAATTGTACTGTACTTGCTTTTTGAACGGCACCTACCAATGTCAGCACATAGTTATTTTGTATGAAGACACATGTAAGGAATAGTAGGATGCGTTCGAAAAGTAAATTATTAATTAAAAATAACTAGTAAAGAAATTAAAATCCAAGCCATTGAAAATTTGTAAGAAATGATATTTTGGTGTTATAATTTGTTGGAAAAATTCGTAACATTTACTGTGTTGTATTTCATAATTTTTGTATCGTTGAAAAATAATTTAAATACCGGTACACTTGATTTTAATTACAATTTTATATGCTGAAAGTTCAACTACCTCGATTAGTTTTAAAAATCCTTAGTATTTTTTTAGGTATTTAAGAATAAATTGTGAGTATTTCAGATGCAAGATGTCACAAAAATTATTGTTGCTATGTCGGTTATTTATTTAAATTCAATATTTCACCAGAAAAGAATTATTTTAAAGATTGCTAAGTTGCACAAAATTGCTAATTAAAAACTATAGTAATTACTCCAACTTCCACAAAAATAATTACCTCAAAACACACCAATCACATTTTAATACACTAATTAAATTTCATCCATAAAAAAAAAAATTAGCAAGCTTTTAAATTCTGTAACTAAATTGTTTTTGTATTAACTACCAATATTTTTTTTAAATTTGGTCACTTTGCCATTTTAGCAAAATGATAAAGCATTAAAATTAAATTTGTATAACCAGTTATAAAAACAATAAAAATGTTTGGGTGGTTTTAAAAAAATCAATTTTATTTATTGTACCGGTACTGTAATAATTACAGTCATTTACTGTAAATAAACGAGTTTTAAATAATTTTCAGGTAATAAGTTAACGAATGACGTAACTTAAATAAATATTAGAACGCTGTAATTTACAATTTCTTAGACTCAGTGATGATGAGGTCATCGCTAGCTGTAGAGGTCAACGAAAGCCCTCTCATGTACAAGTGGTGAATTTTAGCCAAGTCCATTAAACGAGCTGTGGCTATTTTACCCGTTTGATTAACCAACTTACTAAAAGCTGTGTCCTCCTTCTGCAGAAGACTAAAAGGTTCGTCAAATTCCAACAATCGACCCTCGTGCAAAACCTGCAAACACAGTCAAATTAGTTTTGGGATGAAAACAATTATTATTTAGAAAAAAAAATGTGTGTTGGTATACCATAACTCGGTCGACGTCGATGATGGTGTCTAATCGATGAGCTATTATCAGAATAGTGCAATCGTGAAAACGTTTTCGCAACACACTCTGAACAATTTCGTCACTTCTAAAAAATGTAAAACATTTTATATTATTGCTAGACTTTATATTTAATTTTGCACAGTCAAACTTTTTGTCTATGTTGGAGGTAGCTTCGTCCAGTAAAATGATCTTGCTGTTCCTCAAGATAGCTCTTGCCAAGCAAAGTAATTGCCGCTGACCTACGCTAAGGTTTGAGCCTCCTTCAGCCACTAACGAGTCCAATCCTCGATCGAAATTTTGAACGGAGTCCTTCATCTGAACTTCTTCTAGAGCGTTCCATAAAGCCTCGTCATTCCGCTCCTCAAATGGGTCCAAGTTGTAACGAATGGAACCCACGAATAACACTGGATCCTATAAAAAAAAAATAAAAGACACAATTTCCTTAAAGTCACATCTTAATAACACTTGAATCGAGTCAGAAACTTCACTAAAAAAAATTAAAACTGACAATGGCTTAAAAAATTATGTTTACTTGTGGAATGATTGAAAAAGCTCTTCTCAGAAAAGACAGAGGTAGAGTTGAAGTTGAAACTCCGTCAATTAGGACATCTCCTTCCAAAGGAGACAATCGAAACAGTGCAGTGAGTAGAGAGCTTTTTCCCGCACCTGTCCGTCCCACAATACCAATCTACCATTTAAAAAGAAAGAAAGAATTACATCAGTTTTTGATCATTAACTTTAAGTCTACTTTTTCTCCAGCTTTGATGTGAAAGCTGAGGTCTTTGAGCACTGGTGGAGCCGACGCAGAATAACTTAAAGAAACTTTACGGAAAGTCACAGCTCCTTCTTTGGGCCACTGTTTAGGTAGATCGCTTGGAGCTTCCCTATCATATCCATCCTCAGCCGGCAAGTTGCTGTACTCGTTGATGCGTTCAACACTGGTCATCTAATCAATTAATGTTTTAATTCAAATTAGGTAAGTGCTTTTAATTTCATTCAATGTTTTAAAGTCCAGTGAATGCTTTCAAAGTTATGTCTAAGTTCTATAGCTGACCTGAGTTTCAGCTTCTGCTCCTTGTCGAACGCCCCACTGAGTGCACACTGGGACTCGAGATATGAGGGTGATGAGCAAACCGATATCACTTCCAGAAAATTCTATTTAAAAAAAAAACCGCATTTCATAAGATAAACAGTTTTTTAGACGATTTATTTCAATGTTTTACTTCCAGAAGCCGTCCTAAAAATGGCAATGGCAATGAAAAAGAAGAACATGGTCTCCAGCCAAGTGGAAAACCATCTCGTAAGAGCTAGAAAGAGAAACCAGGCTGAGGAATGGTCATCCTGATAGTTGTCGAACTCTTGAGAGAGAACGCTTTCCGCTTTGTGAGCTCGGATGGTCACTTGACCCTGAATTGAATTACTCATCAGGACGAAAATCGGACTTCTCTCTAATTATCACATTTGTTCAATCTTCTGTGTCAAATATTTTAACTAATTTAACACTTACTCAAGGCTTCATAGCGCTTAATGACGGCCGAAGTTCTAACAAAAGTAATGCCGAAACCAACTATGCAACAGAGAATGAACACAATAGGAATAGACAACCAAGGATCAATGTACACAATCACGCAAAACACACCCATCATAGAGCTGAATTCCTAAGAAGATTAAAATATTAATTGGGTAGGAAATAAAAACTAAATTAAATTTAATTGCTTAATCTTAATTAAACAATAGTAAAGTAACCAAAAATATTAAATTTATTTACTACAATTTCATCATAGAGAGAGCAAGGCAATATATCATCAACCGCATCCATGTCTTTAGAAAACCGATTCATAATTCTGCCTGTAACAAACAGTGAACTCCTAAATTAATTAAAGTTTCTTCCTTATAACCTTAATAAGATATGTTTACCAATTGGATTGCGAGTGAAAAAAGGCATTTGTGACTTTAGTACGGCGCTGAGCAGACGATGATGAAGATTGAAAGAAGCTTTAAATGAGAAAGTGAAGAACATGGCTGTCCTCAAGAAACACGCAACTAAAAGAGCCACCGTGATCCAGGTGTACATATGGAAAGCGTCGTTGGTGTCCTTAACCTCCAAAGGTCCAACCCAGATGTCGAAAGAAGTGTGGTTAGGGTAAGTGAGATTCCCATTAATTAAGAACGGTTCGCTATGTTCTTCGGCGTTCATCCACACTACCAACCACACTTCATAAAGAGCCTCAATCACCTGACAGCCCACGTTGAGCAGCAAAAATAGCGTGAGAGTAAACCAATTGTGAGCCGATTTGAAGTAGATGAGGTAAGCCTTCATACTAGCCGCTTGACTGTACACTTCTTCGAACTCGTTCTTGCTCCTCTTGCCCTCTACTTCGGCCACGTCAGGCGCCGCTAACCCTTCCAAGTCCATCGCGTCTAAGCAAAAGTTGTTTTGGCTGAGAATGTCCACCGAACTATTCGTTTTACCCTCTTTCTTTTCAGTAGAGTTCAACTCGGAAAAAATTCCTTGTTTGACAACATTCCCCTACAATTTAACAATAAAGATTAACACATCAAAAGAACAAATTTAAAAACCTACATCTTTCATGACGACGACGTGAGATTCAGGTGTCATATGATGCAATTGATGGGTCACGAGTATCCGCAAAGTTTTACTCAACATTCCATTGATGCAACTAAAATTAAATTTAAATAGTTAAAATATCATTCGGTTTAATAATTAAGTTTACTTTTGGAAGAGATGATTTCCCACTCGAGCGTCTACGGCACTTAGACAATCGTCCATGAGGTAGACATCGGCACTGTGATACACGGCTCTATATACAATTCAAGAGTCATAAACGAGATCATGGAGCAACAACAAGTTTTGAATTGCACCTGGCTAAGTGGATCCTGGCTCGTTGCCCGCCGCTGAGAGTGACCCCTCGATCGCCCACCAAACTCAAGTCTCCTTCTGGAAAGCCTCGAATGTCGTCGGTCAAGGCGCAAGCTTCTAACACTTGCTGGTACTTGCTCTCGTCGTAAGGTAAGGAGAAGAGGATGTTGTTCTTGATGCTGGCTGGAAATAACCACGATTCTTGAGCCACGTAAGCGATCTTCCCTCGGATTGATACGTTTCCGCTTTTCACCACGTTCTCCCCCAACAGAGCCATTAACAGAGAAGACTACAAAAGCAAAATAAGTCAAATGAATTAAAAGTATAAGATTTTTTATTGATTTAGGAACTGACTTTTCCGGAGCCAACTGGACCTGTGACGAAGCACAGAGCTGAATTGTTCAAAGTTAAATTTAATCCAGAAATATGAAATCCGAGCGATTCCTGTAAAATATTTTTAAATAAAACAATCATAAAAATAACTAAGTTTTAAGGCCATTATTATTTTATACGCACTTTTCGCCATCCAGCAGTCAAATCGGTCACTAACACTGTGTTTCCTTTGTCCTCCCTATGTATTAAATGCTGAACTTTCTTCTCTTCAGTTTTTTCTTCCATCAGCATTATACTCTAAATCAACAAAAGAAAAAAATGGCAAAATAAAAGATATTAAAATCCATTAAAAATAACGACACAGTATTTAAAATTGTGCAGTATTTCGCATTAATTTAATTGAGTATTTTTATTTTTTGAGTCATTAAAACTTAGGCCTACCAATTTTAATAGAAATCACCGAAAAGTATTTTCTTAAAATGGTCGGTTAAGCCAGAGAGTCAGTTTGGAAAGTTTTTAGTGTATTTCCTTCTAAAATTAACTATTGTACATTATACGCCAAAACCACTACCTGAGTGTTATATTCTAAAGATTACTGGTACCTATTATAATCTGTAAAGGCTACCTTTTCAACTCTATAGACTACCTCTTATATTCTAAAGATTACCTCTTATAGTCTAAAGACTACCTGTTATAATCTAAACGCTACCTTTTCAACTCTATAGGCTACCTGTTATAGTCTAAAAGTCACCTGTTATAGTCTAAAGATACCTGTTAACTTCTACTTTCCATTCATTATAAGACTAAAAACCTTTTATAATAATACCTGTACTCTAAACACACTGATTATCATTCCTAAATGAATACCTTTCATACTTTTAAAAAGTCCTCAATTACTTAATAGACTCCAAAAGCCCCTCACTCTATTACAATAAATACTAATTAAGCAAAGCTAACCACCTTCTCAGTTAAACCAGTTCATCAAGCCATTGAAATACTGTATTACTATAACATTCGTTTAAAAGCAAAGTCAATGCTTACTTCTGTACAATATAAATCCTTCACTGCAGTCTAAAAAGTTTTCACTTAGCTCTGATAATATTTGTCTTACATAATAATAATATATCAACACAAAACAGATAAAAACTTCCTCAATTTTTTTTTAATCATCAAACAGATTAAACTTTAAAAAAATACTCATTAAACTCGTGTCAGCAATTATTTAAATTTGATAAGCAAAAATAAAGCTTAAAAGCCAATAAATAAATTGACAAAAACTAAGCTAAGGTTTATTTTTTGGTTACTGATAAAAAAAGTTATTAAATCTTGTTATGTTTAAAAACTAAAAAAAAAATTAACACGTGTTTACTTTCATGTAATTTCTAAATAAAGTGTTTTTGCTAATGTTAAAAAAATTAGTACAGTGTTTACCTGTAAGCGTTTCATAGACACCAAGCACTCGGCCACTCTTTGCACTCCGTTGGGGAAGATGTACATGATGTTAAGCTTGAGAATTCCGTACATGGAATACGTGACGAACATCATTTGAGTGGTCACGCGATCACCCAACAACATGGCAGTGAGTATGCTTAAGAAGAGGGGGAACTTTGCTCCGGTGATGTACATGACCATGTTAATAGTTCTCAACAACATAGTCGTCGCGATCACTTTTAACTCTTCTCTACAATAAATATTCCACAAATATTTTTTAAAGTAAGTGAGTAATAAAAGTGCTGTATAAACAAGGCATAATATTTTGTTTACCTACGAATCCGATTGATCATTTTGATGAAAGGAGCTTCCCACGAATACATTTTCACTACTTTAATGTCGGCTAAAAGACCATTGGTCACTTTCAGTCGCTCGTCAGTAGCCATCGATTTCTTCACTCTATAAAATTATAGTTTAAATTAATTTTTCGCCCACACTCATCAAACTATTATGATGTACAGTAGTTTAATCTAACATAAATAATCTCAGGTTTAAGGACATTTTCAGTTTAAAAACAAACAGTATTTGTTATGAGAAATGATGATGAATAAAACGAAATATACCTCAATTTTTTAAATATATTTCCTTGTCCGATTTGTAAAACAGCTGTTAAGCATATGAATCCTACTCCCGGGAGTATGACCACTCCAAAAAATGGATATAAGATTGCCAGGACCAAGATGATGGACAAGGGGTCGATCCAAACGGAAAGTTGAAACACTGTCAACTGAAACAAAAATTTAATGATTTTCAATTTACGTTACAGAAATAATAGGGAAGTTATATTTTCAGTTACTTGATCGAAACGGGCTACATCACCGGCTACGATGTTGAAGAATTTTCCAGCAGAAGCAGTAGCCATAAGGACGCGAGAGAGTTTGAGGGCCTTTCGGAAGATGAGAGAGCAACATCCGAGGCGCAGCCGCATGCACTGTCGTTCGATGATAAAGCCAGCTTGATGGATGATGAAAGCACCCAAACCGAAAGTGGAAGTGACTATTACGGCGTAACCGTAGATGGCCAGCTCGTTTCGAACCCCATTGCGGGCCTCGTCGATGAAATGGATCAAAAGTCCCATAAACACCACGGAAACCAAACCTAAGATGTAGAACTGGAAAAACAAGAAAGCAGCAAAAAGTTAGGTTTTTTATTTCAAGTTTCTAAAAATAAAAATTAATTACAGGAGGCTGCTCGCTTCATGCATTCAAAAATTTGGCATATTAAAACAAACATAATTGAAATTTTTGAATGAAAAAGTAAGATTTGTTTTGGTATTAAAATAAACATTTCTTTCGAGTTCAATAACTCTAAATTCTTTGTTTTAAAATAAGCATTTTCTTAAGGTATTTGCACCTACAGTATATTATTACCTTGGTAAAATATAACAAGCTCGCAAATAAAAGGCGTTTGTAAGCCACAGCCCAAATTGCTCGAAACAGACTAGGCGCCCTCTTATCCGCCGCCGTCACTATTTCCGATTTCCAGGCTCTAAAAAAAAATACAGTTAAATTACAAAATTGAATGAAAAGTGAAAATGCTGAAGAGTCTTCATTGAGCTAACTTTTCGAAGCGGGCGAACACTCTTTTGGCTTGGTCCAATCGATCAGGTGGAGAAAAGTCACAGGGTTTGATTTCATTTTTCAGACCTTTTTTCAGCAGCGGAAGTAACCACCTAAAAAAAACAACAACATAATTTTATGGTGTAATATATTTATTATTATATAATTTCTTCATAATAACGACATAGTAAATTTTTGCTAGTTGATTATTTAGTTTCATTTTTCAATTGCGAAAAAAAAAAAAAAAGAATTTTTACGATTTTCAATCAAATGGTTTGATTTATTTTTAATGTGTATTTTCAAAGAAAAAATTCACACTTAAATTTTAAATAATAATATTGTAGGCTACTTTCTTTTCTTTCTTTGCCTAAATTTAAACTTTTATCCCCAGTTTTGAATCAATATTATTCTCAATCCAGAATTAGGGATTTTTATAGTTCAATGCAAGCTTTGTTTTGTTATTATTCTAATTTCATTATAATACTTTTATTTTAATTAAACTTTACATATTATTAATCAGATACAGGGCTATCCCATTAGACAACTTTCCTCCTTAGTTCTTTTAACTAACATTCGTCTAATTTTAAAACACTGCACAAAGCTGCATTCTAATTGTATAAAGTTATAAACTAATATTTGCCAGTTTGAATTTCACAAGCATCTTTCACTTTACAAACTTTTAAATGCTATAAACATGAAGTGAGAACTGACCAAAAAATGAGCCTGGATGCGACGGGCGCCCTTGTGTACGGATTCACTCGGGGTTGTTCGGTTTTCGTATCTTCCGCAGCTCCCATCTTCTTCTTCTACTCTTATCAAAATGATAAAATGAACGAGAGTTGACCACTGGAGTTTCATCTCTTTTTATAAGACGACAGTGATGACACAGGGAGAGAGGCCAAGGTAGTTTTCAGCCGACCGAAGTAACGAAAATCTTGCCTAATGATAATAACAATAATAATTCATTGTTCTCGGAGACAAAAGCGAGTGGTACCCAGTGGAAAAAGCACTCATTCGTTACCTAATTCAAACGATAATAAATCTTCGATCATTTCTATTTTTTATTTTACGACTCACTATCCCGACTTTAATAGATGGGCTGCAGACCGTAAGCGACTCCCGCTGGGCTTCCCAAGGCGTTGAAGAAGCTAAAAATACAAATGAAAATCGTATTTAATAAAATTAATTACTGTTGTGAAACAAAAATGCGAACGAGCAAAATATCAAAATGCACTTCATTTACAATAAAATTTAAGATTTTGTTTTAGAAAAAAATCGATGAGGAAAATTAATAGACATATCAGCAATCACCTTTTAACTTTAACATTATATTGTAATCATTTACAGTGTTAAATAAACTTGCTTAAAAATGTTTCATGATTGAAAAATAAAATTGGCACAGAAATTGTATCCCTTCGTTAAAGTTTATTTAAATATACTGCAATATACCTCGGTTATCTCGAAGTAGCCGGTGTTGCTATCCCAAATGCTGCCGGTGTAAATAACTAACATCCCCAAGAAACACTATTGCATAAAACTTCATTTATGCTGATCAAATGCCGTCAAAATTAAATAAATTATAACGCAAAAAATTCAAAAAAAAAATAAATTCCGTTCAATTGACTATTCAGCATCGGTTTCGCGCGCAGCAACTCCCAATCAAAATAATTACAGTAGTAACAAAATTAAATTTAAAAATAATAAATATAAAAACTCTTTAATAATAATAATTACTTTTTTAAAATTCATTTTAATACTAATCATTAATTTTATAACCGCAATGCTATTATAATAATATTTGTACGGTTATTAGTTTAAGTAGCGCCACCTACCGGTAGTACTTGCAATTTTCCCTCGTAAGGTCAAGTTCGAGTTTCTGTTGTTTTCTTGAAGTTTTAAAAATGGCCAGCTGGATGGGTTTCAATCGAATTAAATCCGAACCGAATATAGTGAACGAAAGCGATGACGGGAATAATGAAGATGACCGGAAGATTAAAGTTGAGAAGGATGGGAGGAATGATGTGGACGAAGACGAAAGAATTAGGGCGAGGATAAATTATTTAGAAAGCAACATCGAAAAGATTCAAGGAGAAACGCGTGTACTCAAGAAGATGGCAGCTGAACGAGCCAAGAAAAGGAGACAAGAGGCAGCGGAAAGACCTAGTAGCTAAACAAATATAATAAAAAAGGTTTTGAATTTTTAATAAATTTTTAAATTTAGACGAGGCGAAGAAAAATCGAGGAGACTGGATGGCGGAACAAACCCAAAAGAAATTGGAGTATAGAAAAAGGATTACGGCTGAAAGAGACGAGGTTGTAAATAACCCATCCTCGACTGGTAACTACAATTATAATTATTTATTAACGATTGCATTTTGATTTTTTTTAAATTTACAGAAGAAGAAAAAAAATGGGCAAGGCGAAATTTTAGAAATAAGAAGAGCCGCTCTTTCAGAATTCGTTGCAATCATTTGATGAGGAAGGATGAGGGGGAAGAAGAATCCGAGGAGGAAGAAGAATCCGAGGAGGAAGAAGAATCCAAGGACGAAGAAGAATCCGAGGAGGAAGAAGAATCCGAGGAGGAAGAAGAATCCGAGGAGGAAGAAGAATCCGAGGAGGAAGAGAAATCCGAAAAGGAAGAAATGAAGAACGTTGGGAATCTTATTAGTAATAATAAGTTTTGCGTTTTTAAGGGATGTAATTTCTATTAATAATTTCGGTTTTATTTTTCCATGCTATACCGTTATTTCGTTTTATCGATTATTTAGTTTTTTCAATAATTTCGTTTTATCGATTATTTCGTTTCAATAATTTCGTTTTATCGATTATTTAGTTTTTTCAATAATTTCGTTTTATCGATTATTTCGTTTCAATAATTTCGTTTTATCGACTATTTCGTTTTTTCAATAATTTCGTTTTATCGACTATTTCGTTTTTTCAATAA
>JAQGAZ010000528.1:0-56861 GCA_034692225.1 Polydesmus complanatus | reverse complement strand
TTTTTAATTTTCCCCCCCCCCCCCCCCCCCCCATTTGATACGTAATACTCGTATTATGCTACGGTATTTACTATTGACGACGTAATCAGTTTAGACCGCGCTGAACGTAAAAGTGTTTGATGGGAAATATTCAGATAAAAACATGGTGAAAGATGATGGAACGAAGACTTTCCGGTTCCAAATGGATGTCTTAATAACGAGGTTGCTTCCTGGAACAGGTGATATACCTGTAGATATTGACGGAAGGTAAAATGGGGCGAGGTTTGGTAGGGAAGACAGAGGTGATTAATGAAGTTTGGCGTGCAAATCGTTATGTATTTAATCGTCTACCTTTCGTTACGTCACGTGACGTTAGGCGCTTCGGAAGAGACGGGAAAATAATTGTTTCGACGAGAGAAAAAGCGCGATTTGTATTTCGTTGATGATAGAGCGGGGGAGAATTTGCTTACATTCTGATTAGGGACTTCCTGGAGATGGACAATTGGATTGAGCGCCCCTACCGTCTTTCATCGTAAATTGATGTAACCTGGTGACATTTGATGAGCGTCTTGACTCTCTTTTCCTATTGCGTTGAATAAAATGGAAAAGACGATGCTTTCACATGGAAATTTCGAGTGAGTGATGATGATTTTTATTGGCTTTCCTAATCAAATATTTAACGAGTAATTTTATTGATATCAACTTCCGGTATTCCGTTATAATTTTACTACTCTCCCCCCCCCCCCCCTCCCCCCTAATGCTGGACTGGTAATTAAATATTAATCATGGGACCAAAATTATTGATTTTTTTTTTTTAAGTTTTGAGGATTTTAGTTTTTCTAGAATTCTTTTGGAACTAAAATAAATGTAGCAGCGTATTTCGTTGTCATCGGGTATCTAAATCTAGATTTTGGCAATTAAATCTTGATTTGTAAAAATAGATTTCACCAAGTGAGTTTAAATTCCGCTAACAAAATACTACGGAGTACTATAACTGATTTATTTTTTTATCCAAAAAACTGGTACCCGAAAAACTTTTGAGATTTGTCTGATAGCATTACCCGCTACTCCTTAGTTGTATCTGAACTCGCCATCAGGCAAAATTAACCAGTAGTGGTACCTTGTCAAAAGTTCTATTCTTCGGAGTAATACGCCACCACAAATTATTGTGAACGCAAATAATTTTTTAATTTTTTTTTATTAACAAAATTTTTTTTTCATTTTTAATGTAAATTGTATACTAAACACTAATTAATGAACACAAAAGCATGCGAGGAAAATCCTAGCAATTATTTGTAGATAAATCGATGAAAGAAATTTTGTTCGGATAGAAATGCGGTTGTCAAGTTGACAACGGCAAAATTTTTTCACCCCAACCATCGCCCGCGCCTTAGCAACACGTTGACTACCAGGCCCACGTCACTTTCACACTATTATACATGTACCTCTCACTCATCTCGACCAAAACCTCGATCTTTCGATTTATTTTCAGAAATTCTCGTTTCCTGTAAAAAATCTATAGTATCCATTTTTAGAACTAAAAGTTAAGGGATTTAACGAAAACGAAAGATCGAAGATTTAAAAAAAAAAATGGTTTTAATGGAAAATTTACTTAATTGAGGTACGGTAATGAATGAATCGATCGGGAAATATGGAAGATTTATTTAGAGAAATATTTTTTAATCGTACTAAATGAAATTAAAAAAAAAAAATTAACAGTATCAAAAAAAAAAAAAAAAAAAATTTACTTTTAAGATTCATTTTTAAAATTTTGATCTTTCAAAAAAAAAAAAAAAAACTGATATACTTATATAAACTTATGATATAAAAATAATATTTATTGTCTATTTGAAATTATTATCTACATAATAGTGGCTCAAGTAAAGTGATTTCTCAAGAAATTTTTTTTTAATGTTTTCCTCTTTGTAAGTGTGGGTGGTCCTATTTACTTGTACTGTACTGCAATCTAAAAAATTTCTTCATTTGAAAAGCACCTTAAGCTGTTAATACGATTGTTTTCATTCCTTCCCACCCATGTATTTTAACAAAAATTCCGCACTTGTGAACCAGGAGAAATATCCTCGGAACGTGTTGAAATAACGAGCAACCGGCTAATCGAAAAGACGGTCGGATTGGAACGCGAAACGGGGCGGTGGATATTTAAATTATGTAAACATGGTACATATTTACATCGTCGATGTGACTTCGAGAACAAGAGCTAAGCTCCTATCAAATAGGGACATGTACTACTTTCCATAATATTTCTTCGAGATACAGTACTTTTTTTTTTACCATTTATTATTATCTTTAAAATATTTGAGTAACTAAAGTAAATCCTCGAATATTTTACTATGGGGAAAAGTATAAGGTGTATAGAGTAAAAAGGGAGTTTAATTTAGACGTTTTAACTATTAATCGTAGATTGGACATGCTAAATTATTATTTTTTTAAAATACTAATTTACGTATTTTTTTATTCCCCTAGTAGGATAATTTATGTAGCGTCACCCTGTAGCAAATAAAATAATTTTGATCATTGAATGTTGATGGCGATGATCTAGGCGCCCATTAATCAATTCTAGTCCGAAATGGCTAATTTGATGGGCACTAATTGCGCAATATGTCCGACTGATTGAAATTGAATTAAATCGATCTCGTCGTCTGTTCCTTTCTATATGCATTGTGTAAAAGCACTTCCCTTTATTCTTCTTTCGTGCAGACAACGTCTAATCCAATCTAATCATTAGACGTACGGTATACAATCCGTTGTAAAATAAAATTAAGTTGGAAATGGAGGGGGGGGGGGGGTGGATTGTTTATTCTTTTCTTTTGACGGACGTCAAATTAAAGTCTCAGCTAAAGAAAATTGCTTTTAATGATAATCGTTGCTCAAATTTTCGATTGACTGACTCATTTTATTCAATTCTGAAAATTTCAATATGATTAAGAAGTCAAAATACCGCAATTCCATGGAATTTAAGCCGCACCTTTTACACCTACTTTTGAGAAGTAAGGGCGTTTAAGAATCGAAGCATTTTTGATTTCTTTATTTAGGCCTACACTTGTTATCATGCCATAGACGGCACCACATTAAATTTGTTTTCTCGTGCTAACTCTGGCTTAAAAGTTGGATCTTTTTTTCGCATTCAGGAACTCACTCAGTGATAAATGTCATCAAAAAGACTGCATTAAAAGACATGCAAAGAGCGGCATTAAAATGAAAAATTATCCCATATGCAGATAATTATCGTAGAGTTACAGGTGTGGTCAAATTTTATAGAATTATACTGGTAAATAAAATTGTTCTTTAGGCACCATACATTTTTAATGATTTTTTTTTTTTCAAAAACTTTTTTGCACATCTTACAATCTAAATAATAATAAATCAATTACAGTACTGAAGGTCTTTTTCATCGAATTATAAAAAGTGACAAAATAATACCTATAGTCGCAATATACCAATTTTTAAAAAAAATTATTTTTAAGATGTACCAATTTTGACGTTTCATAAATCAGCAGCAATAGTCTGGTCTTATTTTCCAAAATATATTTTAAAATAGAAATTAATTCGAGGTCTTCTTTCATCGCGCTGACTAATAAAGTAAAACAGATGGCGGGTAATGACAGCGCTGAATCGAACAACGATTAAAACACTCAAGCAATGAGAAGCTCAATTTCTACTCGTCAATATAAATCTGTCAGTTTATTTTTAAAATGGTTTATTTTTTTTTTTTCTTTTTTAAATTGCTTTTTATAAACAGTATGTACAACATGTGAACGGTCACTCGATAACTCTTTCCCGAAAGTCTAGACAGTACTAATTTTCAAAACTACCGGTATATTCTTTTATTCATCCATCAACACTAATGCCGAATTTTTTTTTTAAATTTATAATTACGTTATATTAGGTCTTAATAATTATTATTATTGTTTTGTCTGATTTTTAAAATAATTTTATTTTTCTAAGCAATTAATTAAACAAGGAATAGGCTAATAATATTTAAAAAAAAAAAAAAAAAAAAAAACAAAAATTAAGAGGTAAAAATTATAATCTGAAAATAAGGAATATTAATTTTCAATTACAGGTATTAATCTTTTAATTACTTGAATTATTTTTCTTGTTAAATTTTTTTTAAATGCTCAATCAATTATCTAAATTCTTATTATTACTATTTAATTAGTTAGGATAATCGGAACTTTACTGAAAGCTTATTAATTTTTAATTTTATTAAATTATAAAATAAAGTTGTCAGCTCTTATTAAATTGAACTTGAGTGCTTGATTAAGTTGAAATTTAATCACAATAATTATTATTTAAAACTCGACAATTGCATTTACTGTATTCCCGAATTTCACCCTACATTTGGCTGAATTTAGCTTTTTATTTAGAACTTGCGTAATAAATTACTTGTATCTCATTTTTGTGTGGCCCCGTGGCGCATCTTCCCCCGGTTCTGTATTAACATCGGAGTACGGGTCCTGGTAGCACATGTGGCGAGACGAACAGCTGTTAATAATAATTTTAATATTGCCTTAGACCCAGTCGCACAGATTTTGCCTCCCTAAATCCGCAGCTAAATTACCTATAAATAACTTCAAGTCTGTCGTTTATTATTCTTTACTCCAACGGAGGGGGGTGAAAGGCAAAACACCAACGCGCTGAATTACATTATACGCTATGTCAGCCTGCCCTTAATAATAATCGTCGTTTATCTTTTTTTTCTTTCTCCTTTCTCGTTTTATTATTATTTAAAATAAAAGCTAGTAAAAATAAGGTTGGTTTATGCAAATCCGTAGAATAATGAATGCGCATGTCACCGATAAGCAGGTATTTTTAATCTAATCGGTATTCTTATTCCGCGCACGACAACGTAAAACCCTTTCAGTCTACGTTACCGCGCTTACGTTCTCTCCCTCAGTCGAGCTTTCTTTCAGAAGGCCGAGTAAATTCTGCGCAGGATTTGCTTAACTCCAACCATTATTAAAAGGGAACCTGGGTTTGGGTGTGGTTTATAATGCCGCTCGTAGCGTCCTCTACCGTTATTCCTACTTAACTTCCTTATTTTTAATTCCGATTTCAGCATAATAACATAGTACGGTACGCATATCTAACAGTTCATTCCGTCTCTGTTTTTACGCCTTTTGAGACTCTCCTGTAAATCGATACCGTGAACAGTAAAACTTAAATTTCGTTTTTAGTTTTTTTTTTATTCACATACATTTTGTGTGTACTGTATAATAGTACGTGGATTTTTCTCTTCTCTGGTTTTTGTTTTCACAAAAGGAATGGCGGAATGGAATAGTCGCACAAATCGAGGATAGTGAACCG
Source organism: Polydesmus complanatus (assembly GCA_034692225.1). Classification (NCBI taxonomy): domain Eukaryota; kingdom Metazoa; phylum Arthropoda; class Diplopoda; order Polydesmida; family Polydesmidae; genus Polydesmus; species Polydesmus complanatus. The sequence goes on along the minus strand of JAQGAZ010000528.1, from coordinate 51,554 downwards.
TTACATGTCTTTTGGGTTATAGTTTTTCACTTAATTTAAAATTTTAAAAAGTTAATTATCTAATTACCGGTACCGTAATCAAATTTCACATTTCACTATCACAAATTTCTGAATTTTAAGTAACAAAAAATTTCAATTACAAAAATCATAATTTCGCTCTTCCTAAATTGCTTATTTAATTAATTAATGATATTTGCGCAGAATTTGCATTAAATTGAAGGAACTTCCGCGTTCTACCGTATTTCGACTACTTCTGTGTCGTTCACTATTCATATCGATTGGTTTCATCTGTGATCAAGGTGCGTGACCCGTTCAGTTACATAGTGATCTGTTCGTTGGCACCTGCGTAGTCCGTGTAAACATGGAAATGTGGCGTTAAATTAAGCAGCTGCCGTAAAATGTTAGGCTAATATTAACTCAGTTCCGACCGATGTTGACGGATGTTTTATTAACAATCTCCTCGCTAATTTCTCTCTGACTAACTCTCGCCCTCTGTTCCAACCTAACTTAACGAAAATAAAGTTGGGCGTCAAAGATGGAACCGCCTCCAGCTGCCTCCAAAATCGGTCACTTCCTTCCGTTAGCTTCATCATTCTTTCTTTTCTTTCCCCCCTCCCCCCCCCCCCTCTCCCCAATTATTCCATCATTTTGATGCCGATCGAAAATAGAATTCTGTTGAATCGAACGTCTGCCTAAGAAATAAAGAAAACCAGGGAAGAACCCTATTTTCTTCTTATTACACCCGCTTACAATTGAACCTTTCTCTGAAATGTTCATTCCTCTATGAAATCTATTTCCATAATACATTTTGACATAATAGAGCATTTAGAGGCCCTTTTGTGATTTAGTCAGCTGAGAAACACAGTAAATCACAGATTGCTTACGTCATCAAAGTGAATTTATTTCAGTGTTATTTCGTCTGTCTCACAATAGTGAAGATATGACTTTAAAATTAAGACTATATCCATAAAAGTTGTAGCGGTAATTAATTATTTTCTTAACTTGTACGAGTATCAGTTGTCAAAAGACAAGAGTACATGCATTGTAATAAGTTGCAAATAAAGCATAATATATATGAGCGAAGTGTTAATGTGGTATGCAATAAGCAATCATTATCGTTTCTGGAAAATTATTTTTGTATTACCGGGTGCTACACATTTCAGTTTTTATAAAACTCCAGTCATCCTCTTTTAAAGAACCTAAGTTTGCAAACTTACTATAAGAAAGTGATTGGTCTACTGGGCAAGATACCGGTATTCAAACGAAAGGCGTTGTGGTGAGGTCCAGGGCTTTAGGCAACTTTTAGAACTGAAAATGATAGTGATCCATTATAAGTAGGTTACTTTATTATGAAATTATTCGACCTGACGGCTTAGTTTTAGAGTTGGTGGGAGTCCTAGTGGAGCGTGTTTCTAAGTTACATGAACGACCCTTTTGTTATTTCTTGATAATCCACGTGCGAGGGGTAATAAGGGATGAGACGGGAGAGTTAAATTCGTGGAAAAGTCAGCATTTTGTAGTGTGTAATGTTGGGGAATGCATGCATGATGAGATAGCTGGCGTTAAATGTAAAGGCTAAACGATGCGCATCGCGGATAGAAAAAAAAAATCTCTGGTAGTGTGGCTGGTAGGGTTGTGCAGGGGCGTGCATGCTTGAAGAACATAAAAAAAATCTCTTATCGACTGGCGCGCACTCTCTTATCTATGGACTTTTTTATGATTTGTGTCTATCACGAGCTGTTAACGTTATTACGCGTGTATTTGTGAGCGGAGCAGACGGCTGCGTGACGTAAAGTGACGTGATAGGGTGATTCCGTAGCACGGTTGCTTTCAAAAATAAACAGTTAAACGCATAATCCGCCATTCTAATCATTATTATTCGGAGGCGGATCATCGTTAACCCCTACCACCCACAAAAATACGCCAAATGCAAATATAATACTACATTTTGGGAGAAAAAAAAAAGAAAGGAATAATAATGGGGATGGGGGGAGGGAGGGAAAGCAGAGAGAGAGAGAGAAAGGGGTTTATTATTATTTTTATTTATTATAATAATAAATATTTTTGAAGTGATTTAGTGGAATTTATTATGGGATGATATCGCGTGTCGTTCATCGAGATAACTTGACTGCACAATAGCGGATAGCTTTTACAGGGTCGTGTGGAAAAAGGTTTGTTAAGTTTCTTTTTTAATTACGCGAAATAAATGAGCTTTGCTGAATTATTGATGGAAAGCTAACAAATTGGCTGATTAATATTAGCCCCTTTGCCTTTTCCCCTTCTTTCAAGAAAAATGAGTTAGGGATAAGCAGAGCGTGACGTTCAACACCAACCAGATTTTTTTGGGGTTGAAATTTCATTAAAAATTGCCAAGCGATCGTGTTTATGATTAGTAAATTATAATAAAGTTACATTTTTTGTAATATACATTGTGTATGGAAAAAAAAAACTCTAGCCCAATTGAATCACTTACCATGAGCTAAACCGATTTCGGAATGCTCGAATTCACCCCAGCTTGAATGATGCTTTGGCGCACTTCAATATCCCAATGATGTAGCATAGAATGAACGGTAGGCCTTTATTAGTTTTTAATCAACAATCGAAAACCAATTCTTTAATATTAAGAGTGAATTGGAGTATACTCAATAAAACAATATTATTATCAAATATTGTAGTGTAGTATTTCTTATCGAAAACTTCAGTTGCAGCTGCTATGTACAGTAATTGAAAAGAAAGTGGCCGGAAAATTTACAGCAAATCAAGGATAACTGTATCTCAAAAAGACGAGAAAAAAATTTATAAAAATTTATTTACCGGTAAAAAAAAAAAAAATGCCGGTGAGGAATACAATTTTAAAATCAATAATCATTGGTCGAGTGCTGTTCTCAACGTTTGAAAATTGAAGTGGCCGGATGTTTGGATTATGACATGATTAGTTGAATGAATTTGTAATGGAAGTCATCGGTTGCACAGGATTGTTCTTTTGAGGGCTACTGGCTAGACTTAGCACTACAGTATTTGTATAGACTATGTACAGTATACCAAACAAGTGGTTTGCACACAACTTGCAAGCTATTTACTTTTTAATCTAGGTTTAACATTTAAATTAAGCGTTACAGAAGTAGCGATTAAAAACTGGTTTAGTCGTAACTTTGTAAGAATTTTAATTTAATAATTGATTAGGATCTAGTATTTTCATTATAAATAATCGGCGAACTTGAAACTAAGAAAAATAGAAATACTTTCCGGAAAGTGGAAAGAGATTTAATTATTTATGAGAACACAGTAAGTGCACCAACATACTCGTATGAGTCGGTTTTATTTACTATTTGTAGGCCTACTGTATACTAATAATTATATTGCCTTTAATTTTGCACTAGTCAATGTAACGGTGCCGTATATTATAGGTCAGCAGAATATATTGTGATTGACAGCTGGTGCTGAAGTGCACGAGGTGTCAATCATTTTGCTCATAGCGTTTGGTACTGCCTGTTATGTACAGTAGGTAGAGCTTAGCTTACTCTTACCATTTTTATCGTAGCATCGGAGATATGCGAAAGAGATCGTTCACCCGCTTTTTATTTTGGGCCACAGATTTACCGCTGAAGGGAGCTTAAAAATAAGTTTTTATTTTTACGCAAGTCTTTTGCTTATGTAATTGCAATGTGATAATAAAGAAAATACTGTAATTGCGCTTTTGTTGCGAAACGGTTTCTCTGGCGGTCGCTATGCGAACCAGACGAAAACCGATTTCAGCCTTCTTGGGTCGGTCCCTTTCCCCCCCCCCCCCCCTCTCTAATGTAACACTTGCGCAATCAAGACTCACTTGAGCTGTCCAAATATGAGCGATGTAATCGTTCCAAAATCGCTTTGCACTTGTCAATACAAGTGTAAGTGAAAATTCAATTCTAACATTTTCAAATACATTATGATTTCTATAGAGTAAAAATGAATATAAAAAAAGCAGGCTAGCGTTATTTTTTTTAACAAAATGAGGTAAAACGCGTTTTTGAACAGGAGATTATTATTATAGTCGGTAAAAACATTTTGCTGGATCATCATTCTGTTTTTTATTGTAAAATATATATTGTATTGTGACAAGTCTTTTACTGCCATTAATTTATTTGAACGGTTATTGCTATATAAAAAAAAATCGAACAGCATATTTTATGCGTGGTTGCTCAAAATTTAATGCTGCTTTGGGGAAAGTGATGTGAACTAGTTATAAAAAATGGTAAATAAGATACAGCAGTAAATTAACCTACACAACATCGAATAAAAAATATTATGTCACTCATAATATTGGAAATGCAGTTGTTTTAGTCAAAAGCTTATTTTTTTTCCCTGTTCAATTTTTTATCAACAGTACTGAAAAAAATCAATTTAAAATGGGTTGGGGATTCTGCACGAAATTTATCAAGTCGTACAACACACATTACTGAAGTGACTGGTGTGAGCTTTAAAGTAAACATTTAATAGGTGTTATTTAAAGTGTTTAATTTTGGGTTATTGGGTAGTAGCAGGTGGTCGAAGGATAGCGTACGGTGTTTGATGGTATCACCTTTGACTTTTAACTCTACCGGTATACTGTTGCTTGTGTTCGAATTTTTTTTTTTTTTTAAATGACACACCGACCATGTTTCTATCCACGGTCTACATTTACTTTGCGTTGCAAGCTGCATTGCGACAGTCTGCGTCAATACATCGCTCGGTCGACGTCAACCGCCGCCAGATTCAGCGAGCATTGCACTGGACAACCGCCTAAATTTCCCTAAAAGCAGCGACCAGGGAAAGCGCACCTGTACGCGTTTATGATTACAAATCGATTGAAGTCGCTTTATTATTCAAGGAAATCTTGATGTTCTATTTTTAATTACAGTAGAACGTGGTTTTCCTACCCTCCTCCCCCCTCCCAAGTTTTTACAAATATAGATTTAACTGAAATGTTTTTTTAATATATCATTTTAATAATTGATATTCGGTGAGTTATTTATTGATTTGTGTGGATTTTTGATTATGCTTAATGTTTTTTGTTTCTAATTGAAACAAAAAACTTTCCGGGTACTATTTGGCTACCGGTTGCTTGATTAATGAATTTTCACGAATCAATAATTTATTAGTATTTTTTTCTTTTTTTAAGATACCGTTTTTATTTATTTATTAAAAACACAGTACAGTGTACATGTATTTGAACGAATACGGTTTTATTATTGCCATATTCTATTTCTTCTTTATTAAAAGTTTATAATTGCATTATTTGACAGTTTTTAATTAATTTTCTGATTATTATTAAAAGCTCAGTTACTTGTTTATTAGTATTAGACTATCCATTGCATTTTTTTTTACTTCTTATAAGGCTGTCGTGGGCTCTAAATAATATTATAATTACTAAGGCTTTAAATTTGAGAAGCGAAAGTGACGGTTGGCAGCTATTGAAAACCGAGGGTCCGTTTTAGCGGTTGACTGGACAACGATCACGTAATGTAAACCTAATATGGTTGCGGCAAATGACATTTTAATTGAAAAAGGAGGAAGTGGAGCTGTTTACCTTTTAATTAAACTCCTTTTCTTTTGAGAGGCTGTTTATCTTGCTTTCTTTTCTCCATCTGTTTTTTTTTTTTTTGTTGTTGTTGTTGTGTAAGATTGTTTTTAAGCTGTATGCTTATTGCCTTCCATTTTGTATAAAAGGAAAGCTTGTTTATTCTGCTTCATCGCCCACCATTTGTTTTTCCGAATATCATCAACCGCCGTCATTACCTCTGCCGCCGTGTGCAGTATACAGGCAATGTCGAACAGTAAAAACCCAAATTTTCCTTATTTCCAACAGATAAATCTTGACTATCTTTTTTTTTTTTAAAGTAAGTTTACATTAAGAAAACAACAGCAAAAAAAAAAAAAATAGGGGAAAGTAATCGAAAGTTGCCCGACTAGGAAGACTTCCTTTTCGAATCTGGGGCACCTGACATGACAGTGAGGGTGGAAAGGAAGGGAAATGAAATATTAGGTTTCTCGGTTGTAATGCTCAATTCACTAACAATACTTGACACTACATGTGCTGTATCTCTTTTCTCTCTTCACTTGACTCGACCGAGTTATTTGCGCGCATTTGTCGAATACTTCAATTTTTTTTTTATCTTTGGACTAAACAGACAATTCGCTGAATAAATTGCAAAGGTTTTCATCTAAGTGAATGTGGCGGATGACTACCGAGTGACCGATTTGCGTTATCGCTACATTTTTTTGGTTGATCAGTGGTTTTGACTCGCTCAAGTGAAGCAGCGTACGTGCCTATACGTTCTATACCTATCTTAAACGAAAACACTTTCTAAGGTTTTGCTATTATCTCAAAGTAGTGAATTTCTATGCCAAACATATTTGTGGGGAAATTTGTGTTTATGGAGGTGTATTTTTTTTTTTCTCTTCCACCAATTTTTTTATTAGATTTTTTTTTTGTTGGCATGTAAAATGGCGCGTAAATTGGATCCGGGAACGTGCTATGAATCCCGAGTGACGCCGAGCTCGTGTTGGCTTCGGTTCCACTGCTTCCGAACAGATCCGCCTCCGAATTCATATTTTAAGATGCATTAGGTATTGTCACGAGCATTTAGGTTAGGGCTCACTTACACTTAGGGATTGCGGAGATGGTGCGCGGGATGATGATACCGAAAGTAGGCGGAGAACGAATTATAAATATTTCACCGGTAGAGAGCGCAGCATCCGAACGCTACTTAAACGCTACCGAAATCTTCTGCTTTTATTTAGCCATACGGTATTTGTATTATCTATCGATTTTTGCTCTCTCTTACTCTTCTTCTGTGCGGCCGGGAAATGGTATATAGATGGCTCTGTGTGCGACGTTATGTTTACCCTGCAACGATACTTCATATTCATCAGAATATATGCCATGATGAGCAGCATCACTTTACTCCACCGCAAAGCAACGCACTGCAGCTGCCATCTCAAATGCCAAATTATTACTTCGCTATTATTGTCATTAGAACTTTACAGAAACGATGTGCAAAGAATAAAGGCGTGGTTCACACACAAAATGCCAACTCGCGCGAGCAACAGCAAAGCGGCTTAGAAATGTTTAGCTGCGTTAGATTATATCCGATGCTTGAAAACGTTAACGTTTTTAAGATTTTGGTAATGCTATTTAAAGGTGTTACAGCATTTTAAATTTGCTTACATAATTTAAAAAAAAAAAAAAAAAAAGAAATAATACATTAACCCGATTTTTAAAATTGGTTATTGTTATTTTTTGCCACGAAACTTAGTTAAAAAATTTAATTTCTATTTTTGAAGCTGTCGTGTTTGTTTACATTGTCGTTGTTTAGGGTTTTTTGTTTATTTGCGTTCTGATTGTTAAAGATTTTTTAGAACTCGGAATACTTTATTTCGAAATGTAAGCTACAAGGTAATTCAGTTTTGAGTAACCCTTGAAGCTCGATTAAGAAGTCTTCGAGCTAGTATGCGAGTGCAAACCAAGGTTGAACCTTGCATCTTTTTCAGGTTTTCAAATACAAAAAAAAAAAAAAAAAAATTATATACCTATATAAAAAAATGCGGATCTTATTTTGTTGAGAACAAAGCTTTTTCCATCAATACAATACTAAGGTCGTTCGGACAAAATAAATGGACCCGTAGGTTGATAAAATCCTTGGACGGCGGTCCTGATTTTATCTGTATGTGCCACGTAAATGACTGCGGTGGTTTCGTATTAAGAATTCCACTCGGCTTCGTAGTTGTAAGGAGGAGTCGAGGGAATGGAAATGTTCGGGGGAGAGTCGAATGGAGTAGCGTAGTAGTTGGGTGAGTTCTGAATGCACCCGAGGTTAAATCGTCAGTAAATCTCACGGATATAGAAACCTAAGAAAAATAGGCTTCACTCTTAACTTTCGCTTTTGCTCGGCGTTGATTCAACGCGTACTTTCTTAAAACCGGAAGTCAATCTAACAAAGATAAACCCCCCGAATGTTAATGTTTGATATTTATGTAAATATTTCAAAAATGTCCATAGAATATTCAAGTAATGCATTTAAAGGGGTTAAGGGAACATTTTGTTATACCGGTCTCCATAGCAACTAGTTACATCCTTACCCGTCATTCTTTACTCGTACATGTAGGCTAATGCAAATTACTTTTATTTATTTTTTTTATTTGATCTCACTTTTTGCGATTATGAATTTTTAGTTTTCTGTGATGTGATTTTTAGTTTTTAAAGCTTTATACATTTTTGATGTGCGTTACATACCTAATTACGGTAGGTGTTAAGAATATTTAATTATGCGACAATCATGCAAGTTATTAGATGTTATTATCATATTGATTATTAATAAGTAGGCTAGGCATGGTTTTCGTCAAATTCTAACGTAATAATTATAAAATATTGCGCAATTAAGACGAAATGCGTGTTAGGCAAGAGTTTGAAAATTATTGCTAATAGTAATTTTGTTTTGAAGTACATGACATGAATTGCTTGTAGGTCTATTATAAAATAACATGTTGCTTCGAAAAAAAATTTAAGCTAATTTAAGAGGTACCGGTATAGTATATTGTTTGCTTTTGTTGTTCGTCTTTAACTTTGAATGTTTTGAGAAATTAAAGAGCGGATTTAATTACGTGGTTGATGCATTCTTCTGTAGATATTTTATTACTGGGTAAAATGGCTTCTATCAATGCCCCTTCTCATATTGTTTACGTTAGTTGGATAGAATTGGGTTCGAATGACTATTTTTTTTTCTTTTTTCATTTTCGAAGCTTCTAATTAAAGAGCGCTTTTTTTCTTCTTTTTAGTATTATATTAATATGAATAATAAAGTGAAGTACGGTATAAATTAAAGCGCTGCAGGCTTTATCGATCATTTTTCGCTTTATATTTATTTATTTCTGTTAAAATGAAAGATTTTTGGTGTCGCGGAAGTAATAAGAGAGAAATTACAGTAATTAAATATGTAAGTACATCACATTATAAAAGTGTTCGTTCATCGTGAGAGAGCAGCGAAAGGGTGTGCAGTGGGTGGATGGGTGAGGTGTCGATAATCGGTTTTTTTTTAAAAGTTATTATGAATAAGCTTTACGGTGAAACTTCGATTTTACGTTTTCTTAGGAAAAAGATTAAACCATCAGTGCACACTACTAGTATTATTGTTAAAAATAAAGTTAAGTACATTTGGCGATTAATAAACCACTTTTTAAATATTTTTTTTAAAGCTTTAGTTATGCAAACGCAGTGCCACTTTAAATTTCTTTGCTCAGGAGCGTTTTAAACATGTATAATATTCACAATTAAAACTGGTTAAGGCTGTGTCGGGTAGTTTTAATTTTTGATAGCAAAAGGTTTGAAATAAAATATCAAATTGAGGGATATTTAGCATTAGGTTTAACGAGCGAGGAGCGCCATGAGAAGTGCCAAGTGTTGTGTCGAATTTGATTCGTAATGCGTCGATTTGACGCGCGCAAGTGGTTATATTATGTGAGCGCATGCGCGGAGGGTCCTAAACATCTTTTAAATAAATTGAGAAGTTGAAGAATAGCGCTTCCTTTTTTCCGGGTGAGAGCGTCGAAGCATTCTTGTGATTATTCATGAGAAATACCTTTTCAACTTTCACTCCATCCGTTTATATATTTTTCACGCGGTGCCAGATCCGCGCACTACGTTAGGCAGCCTCCGCGCTTTACGTTCTGGATACGTAACAGCACTTGGCCAAATTATCATGCGAACGAGGTACTTAAATCTTTCGCTTTGGCAGATGAATAATTAACATAGAGGGCGCCAACTATGGAGAAATGGAAGATTCTCGTCGTCTGCTATTAAATCACATCCTTTCATACAAAATCAGTCATTCAGTCATGCAGAATAATTAGAGTATAATTAGAAATTTGGGGAATGTGTTTTCGATTTTGTTGACCGAAATGAGTAACGGCTTTTCGGCGCCCGCGATTTGCCATTCATTTCTTGAATGCACGCGGACGGTGATTAAGTCAAGTTTACACTTCCGAAGAACCCCTGGTGAACTATGTGTTTTTCTAATTAAAATCAAAAAATAACAGGATCTTATTAATTTTAGTTTAAGCTTTTGGTTTATTATACCGTTATAATCTCGTGTTAGGCATGGAGTTAATTTGCTTCTGCGCTTGTTTTATAATACTGTTTTTTAAATTTTAAAATTGGGTGCCAAATGTTGCTTTAATAAATAGTTTTAAAATATTATTTATGAAAAATAAAGACTGCTTTTGTGATCCATGTTGCTTTTCTGTGGCGAAGGAGTTGCAATAACAAAATAAGAGCTTGAGATTTAATCTAGTGTGGAATTATTCTAGAAACACCTGGGCTTTGCTCCAGAAGCTTTCCAAGTCTCATCTTTTGGTTTTTAAACGTATTATAGCGATGCTGAAAATTCCGGCCGGGTTTCGCCGCAATATTTAGACCTGCATACTGTACAGTAGGCTATGTGCATTTTTGCATTCCGGATTGAGCAGCAGTATTGCTTGTGCGTCATAGGCACGCCTACCCGACGTTCGCGCTTTTATCATTATGAGTTTGCACATTTAACTTTTGTATAAATTGGGTATTTTTTTTTTTTAACTGTTTAAAATTATCGTGTAATTTTCAGTTGGCGCAGTGTCCTTGCTTTAAGCCACTTTTTTGCTCGAATCATTGCCTTTTACGTGCTTTCGGATTCTTATTCCCATCAGATTAGCTTCGCCACTACGAACTTTTGTACAAATAAAAAAATACGAAACTTTTTCATTCGCATTGCGAAATAGAGAAAAAAAATCCAGGAAATTTAAGCAATTCGATTAAGTTATTAAAAATTTTTTTTTTTTTTAAATTGAAAGTATGTAATTATGTTTCACAAACAAGTTACTATTTTCCAACCGAAGAAAAACACGTGGAGTTCGCGCTCTTTAAAAGTCTCACTCTTTCCTTATCAAATTCGGGAAAGTGAAGGATTTTCCAGCATTTTTTTTTTTTTTTTCGGTGCAATTTTTTTAAATCTAATTGTTACTTTAAAGTGTTATGGGATTTTGAATTTGAAATTTTTCAACTTAGTTTTTAAAGCGAGTTTCAATTATTTAATTCTACGTTTTTCGTCGATTTAAATAAAAACATCGTTAACTAATTTATGTTTTCGTTTCTTTTATTTTTAAATCTCGAATGCGCCGACAAATGTTTGCTTCTTAGTAGTAAGGTAAACAATGTTCAACGAAATACTAAATGTTTGTTGAATTTACATTTCAATGTTTATTTTTTTTTACTTCTTTGTCGATTATTCATGACGTCGTGAAGATGCAGATGTACTTCTTAATGGTCGTCAGTAAACACTTTATTGTTCATGTTTTTATAAATAAAATGTAAGCGCCAAACTCCGATCTATCGTTTTTTAAAACAACAGAAGGGAACGAGAAGCCGAAGTATAGTGGATTGTAAAATTTATTACGGATATAAACATTTGCCTATTGTCATCGACATTCTATTTTAATAGCAAACTACAGTACAGTATTTTCTCACTTATTAAATTTCTTATTTAAAAATATTAAAATTTGGGAAACGGTAAGTTTCCAAAGCTGTATAAAGGAAAACTGAAGATCGAAGTTTAACTAGGCTTATATAATATTCTTGTACGGTACTTAAAAGCTGTTTTTATTTTCTTATTACTTCGTTTCCAAGTTAACTCGTTTACTATCAAATTTGAAGTTCGACAAAAGCGGGAGGGAATAAAAAAAAACATCGTATGTTGTTTCGAAAAACTAAAACATTTTTTTTTTGTTTTCGGCGCTTCCTTTGACGTACGGTACATTTTTATTTATAAGTTTTTTTCTTCTTTTTCTTTCACTTTTTAGTGTCATTTCAATGTAGTCAATTTCTATAGGTTAGCTCATTGCTAGTGACTTAGTTGCGAGGTCGCGAGCTGTGAATCGAAATGGTTGGCACGTCGCGGAAGTAGAATTATTGTTTTTGGCAGCAATTCGCTCCTTCCAAACTGAAAAGAAAGAAAAATACGATACATTTTCTACAGGGTGCTTTTTTTTTTCTTTTCATCGTTAAGTAATCGAAGGCGTTAATAGGCGTGGCTTTGCATAATACGACTGTGGCTTTTAAAATGTTATATAAGCGGAAGTTATCACCTGTTGCCGGGTTGTGTTTACCGATATATCCCAATTTCCACCTCTTAGTAATTTATTATACGCTCCGCCTACTTTTTACTTTCCGGCGTCTGTTGTTTGTTTAAGCCGTGGAAGGAAGAATCGAAAGCGATAAGAAAATTTCTGGAACGGGAATTGACGATGGGGAGTTGTGTGTGTGTGAATAGAGGTTTAGTGTTTTAGTTTAAATCTTTTGAGCTAAACCCTCTTTTAAATCTGTTTACCATTATCAATCGCTGTCAAGCCTTAATAAACGATGGAGTGACGTAAATTAAAATATGGAACCTGACAGTGAGAGAGGAAATGAAAATTCGAAGTTAACGATTGTCTTATTTAACATTTTTTTTTATTAAAAAACAAAAAGAACAACAGCATTTAATTTATTCTGATTTTAGAACTGTACTGGATATCAAATGATGTTTGGGTAATTAAAAGTTGAAATAAGTTCTGAACGTTGGTGCTTTTTTAAAATGATATAAGTAGACGACAATACATAAGAAAATAATGTCTTTTTATTTTTATTTACCAGTAAAATAGGTTTTGGATTAATTAGACTCTGAATTAGAGCAATGATCACTGATTAAACATTACAGCGTGATTTTTTTTTTTCGAACAAGTTTACCGATGGTTTCTCGATTTTGGAAGAGGAACAAATGCGAGATAAAGGGAAAAAGCTACTACAACAAGAATAATTGTTCCCTAAAGAATTTTACTTGGTTCCTGAGCTGACGGATAAGTTCTTATCTGGTTCATAAATAACGTTGAACAGATGTACAAATCGAGTCGGATACTTAAAACTGTTGGGACTAAAAATTAATAATAAATTCCATTTTTTACTTTGGTTGGATACGGTATGCGTGCGTCTTGTGCGTGGTTGCCAGCCGCGGGGGAACGGTGAGAGACCGATGTTCTACAGGTATTCGACGTCATCGACGATGTGTGGTCTTCTCAACGGTGATGGCACAGTTACGGTGCGTCATAACTCTGCGTTCGAGCGGCGTTTAACGTGTTTTATGTAAGCTGAACGAGATGCGAATTAATCGATTGTGTACATTAACTTTATCGATTTTACTTGCAGACGACGCATGTTTCTCGCTTACTCGATCTATCGCTATGTAAATTGTAAAAAAAAAAAAAAACTTATTGAGCTATACGCTTATATTTTTGCGGTGAAAGGAATAACACCACATATTTCAACATATATATATACAGTATAATATATATATATATATATTTTTTTTGCATATTTTTGAGGTAGCCAATAATGCGTGCGTATAAAGTGAACGATATGATTGATTGATGCGCGTATCATTTGCTGTCGAATAGACATTGTGACTGTTCTTATCAAAGCTATCGACTTTAATTTACTCTTTTAATACGTTTTTAATTGCTGGATTTGCATTGTTTTAAAATGTATTATATTGATTTTTCGATTTTGTTGCAGGTGTTCCATTCCCTCCCAGTCATAGACTAACACAGGCCGAAGTTTTCGATGCCAGAACGGGTAAACCCAAACCGGATGTCCTTAAGCAGCACTTCATTTTAGAAGGCCGGATAGAGGAATCGGCCGCTCTGCGTATAATCAACGATGGCGCCGCCCTCTTGCGGCAGGAAAGTACTATGATCGACATAGAAGCTCCCGTCACAGGTAGATTAAAGTTTTTGAATTTTAACCGTAGAATAGGAAGTAAAGTGATATTAAGATTTTTTTAATAATTACTCGGAGTATTTATTATTATTTTAAAATACAATATTGTATTTTTAATTTAGTTCAATTTTATGTTAAGCTACTGTATTATTTATTAATTTTATTAGATTTAAAAAATATATAACTTATTTATCTAAAGTTTAAGCTATTATTTGACGAGTAGACTCGAGGAAAGAACGATGCGATAATGTCGATGTAAAAGTTACTGTGCAAAGGGAAATCAATGGATTGTCCTACGGTTTCGCGGAATAACTGATCATACTGGTTGCGCATGATACTGTATTATTTTTCAAAAGGAAGCACTTTGGAAGCATCCGAAATGATGGAATTTGAGGGGCAAATAGGGTTTTTTTTTATTTATTTGTTCTTTGTCTATCAGACACAAGTTCATTCAAAATGAATCATTGAATGTATTCTGTTTAGAAAAATTCCAAACCAGTAATTATTAATAATTTTTATAGAAAACAAAACAGCGGTAATTTTAAATCGAAAAGCACAATTTTGGTTGTCTATTAATCATTGCAACATGCATGATTTCTGTGTTTTGTAAATGAAGACATGTATTATAATTATTATTCTTCTGAATGTACCGATAGATATGAAACTTGCTATTCAAAGTCTTCGCTTAAAAATGCAATGATCTCATCTGCATTTAAATATTTTTAGATTAGACGTCTGTTTTAAGTTTTCATCAAGCATCCATCAGTGCTTTTTACAGGTTATTATGAAACAATTCACATCAATAAAAAAAATTTTTTTTGTTAAACAAATTCCGAAAATATTGAGCTTTAAAATTAATGTTTTTCAAAGAAAAGTATAAGTGTACGTGTACAGATGTTTACGGATGAAACCGTAGTATTCCAGAGCGACGGCGTGTAAAATACCATTAATAAAGTTCGGCGCTTAAATTATCTAAGACTTTGAGAACAAATAAAAACGTTTGGAGTACGTGCGCTAAAAGCAACTGCATAATTATATAAAAAAATAATTTAAAAAATTAGCATTCGAATTAACATTTTGAGCATACCGTACGTTTCGGACTACTGTATAAGATGCGGTTTTTTGCTCAAAAAATGAAGTGCAAAGGTAACATTAAATTGATTAAAAGTCATTACATTTTTTTTTCGGAAAATTGTTCCAAAAATTAAAAGTGCTTTTCATTATTCAAAGCGTCTTATTATATAGTGCGAAAATACGGTAATTTACATTTTTAATGCTAAATTGCGAGCCTCTAACTCATTGATGGATTTAAGCTTTTTTAAAAATTACCGTATAAATTCTTTGAAACAGTTGGCATTTTTTTTTTTGGAAGAATACTCAGCGATGTAGTTATAAGTGGACGTTAACATTTTATGTAATCAATTCGGATGGTAGATAGAAATGATAGCAGGCTATTTGGGTCAACGTTGTCAGTCGTGGTCGATGCCTGAGCCCGATGGAAGAGAAGCGGGGAATCGAATGACGATGACGGCGTTCTGCTTTCCAAAGCGGATTCAATTCGAAGTTAGCAGTTAAGTTAACTGCTTCAGCGGAGATTAACCTAGTTAAAAATTGATCGCGGTGACTACGCCTGAGTAAATGAGGGTGGGATAGGTGGTTTGAGTGAAAGGGGTGGGGAAGCGAAATTGATGGCAAACACGCATTGCTTCCCTCGGTAGGGAAGGATTTAATAGCGAAAACGGGAGTTGGTAAAGGAATGTTAGAGGAGGGCATTAGATGAACGAGGAAGGGCTGAGTTTTCCTTGGTTTAATTTGGGATGACGTTGAGATTATTGCGAATAAAAGTTTTCCTCTCTGTTAACTTGATTGGAGCTAAGTATTTTTTATTTTTTTTTTTATTTACGGTACCGGTATTTTTTTGTTATTATTATTTTTACGGCAGTGAAAAAAGGATGTGGAATTCGAAACTTTATTCTGTTTTGCAATGGGTAATTTTCAATATTAATTATTAATTAATAAGGGATGAAATTATTCTTAAAATTTTTAACAATTAAAAAATTATGAGTTTTTATTTTTTTTTTTTATATCTTCGACTTTGGTGCTTTTGTTTGAATAAAAAAAAAAAGAATTTAAAATATTTTTTTCCTTCAATTTAAAAATACATAACATTCCCCAGCAAAAATGTTCATCTGAAAATAATATAAGTTATATCGGTATAGTGTACTGTAAAACAAAAAAAACAACAATTTGTTGATGCGAATTCAGGTTTTGTTTTCTTATTGCAAAATAAGCTACAATTTGCTTGTTTGGCGTTGTCGTTTCTTAACTTAAAAAGCAATTTAATCGGCTACCCTGGTTTCTCTATCTCGTTATATTGTTGATGGATTGATATAAAAAAAAAGAAGAATAGAAGAGAAGAAGAAAATGGCTTTAGTGAAATGGTATTTGATTGGATGTTCTATTTGTGTGTGAAGGAAGTTTGATTGTTATTGTTGTTTCGTCCTTTACCCCTCTCTCCTTTTTTTTTTTCCTTGTTTTTTTTTTTTTTTGGTTGGACGTGACAGATCGAACTGGGCTTTGAGAAAGTAGAAGCGGCGCTGAAAATCCAATTTCGGGTGAAATTAAGTCTAGGAAATTTTTTCGCTTCCCCACTCTTTAACCTACTGTTTTGGGCGAAAGGGTTTTTTTTTTTTTTTAATTATTATTATCGATTTTTTGATTTGATGACGTAGTTCTCATTTGTACACGCAGCGCATTTCACTTGCATAATTAATACAGCACTTATGTCTGATGTATTAATCCATATTAATCAACGCGATGACATTTCAGACATTATTTATTTTTTTTTTTTATTATTTTTTTTTTTGGTTGGTGGGTGGAGAAGTTTGGCTTCATGATGGAATCAAATGAATTTCAGGTGTAGATGCGGTGGGGAGTGGGTGATGTAGGGAGGCACGAGAGGGTGGTTTGATGAGTGGGTGGGGGCGGTTTAGCACATAAAAGACCGTAGATGAACATACCACACCCTGCGCACTCCACATAGTAATTTCAAAATAATATTTTTCCACGTAACATCATCATCACGTGCGGAGAAATGCCGCAAAGTACAGTATTGAATATACAGTTCCTATCCGGAAGTTGGTAAGGGTATTTCGAGAAACATTTACTATTATACTGTGTACTAATGAATAACTGTTGAGAGCAAATGATAATATGAAAATCAAATTAAGAGGTTTTTTTTTGTCAATAATATTATTATTGGCAAAGATAAGAGGTGTTTAATTGTTGAATTTGAGCGTTTTTAGTTACGGGTATAGGGTTATTTTAAAATTGTTTCTAGAAATATGGTTTTGTAGGCTGTGTACCGAAACATAAAACGAATCCACGGTTTACTGAAAAAACCGAGCTATACTTTAACAAGCGAAATAATTACCAAATGCGGTAGTAAAAATTTACGTCACAGTGCATCTGCATAGGACAAATTTGGTCAAGTTGTAATTGATGCAACATTTGTTGAGTTTGTCTTGTTGCGTGGGTTGAGGCCAAAGAAGCAGATTTTAAACACAGAATACCTGTACATGTACATTATAGCAATTAAATGTTTAAAAAAAAAATCTTTAAAGTGAAGTTTTTTCGTATATCATTGAAATATTATAGCTTATTAAACTGATTAGTGTACTTATTTAATGGGTTTGGTATTTTTTTTTTTTTTTTGGTACACCTTGTAAGAGCACGTGTACATGAATTTATTTGCAATTCACTTAAGTCTTGGAGGACTATGAAACCGAATTGTATTCTAGAAGTTCAGACTATTCATGCCGCTGAAAACACTGCCTGGGTACGGTAGTTTTTTTTTTTTCTTTAATTTTTATTACCGGTACTATTTTTTTTTTATTTATTTGAATTTAAAATGCACTTTGGTATGAAGAGTGCATTTTGAATCTGAATTTACATTCGAATTTGAATGAAGTGAGTGGTAAGTGGGTCGAGAGCGGAAATACGCGCACCGTACACGATTTCGGTATTAACAGATTAAAATATAAGCGCAAATAGGGGGAATATTTCCGATGCGGAATGAAAAATAAAAGTTGTTCTAAGGGATTGTTAGAAATTGGATGGGTGGAAAAATATGTGGATGGGGTTTTTTTTTTGTATCAAAATAAAAGAAAATTTTTTGTTACATTTTCTGCTTAAATTGCGTTTGTTTAGATCTATAGCGTTCTGAATAGCGGGATACACTGTTATAATTATTGATTTAGCGGGTGGACGCAAAATCTCGCGCGGTACTAATGGTTTTTGGTTCGAAATCGTCGGGGACTTTATCGTTCTAGTCCCTCTGTCTGCCTCTCTTGCTTCTTATAATTCTGTTTACGTTTGAAATTATGCTTACGTGAAAGATCCGACGGAACAGAGGGTTAAATAAGGGATTTAGGGAAATAATTGATGGGTGGTCGAACATCTCTCTTTCTCCCCCCTTAACGGCATTTTTTTAATTAATGGGGTGTTTAAGGGATTAATTTTACTTCCTTTATTCCATTCCTAATTATTGATTTGGAGTACTCAAAAAATAAGATAAATGTTTCCGTAGACTTAGTACTGTATTATAATCAAATCTTTTTCTTTTTGTTTGTTTTTATTTTATTTTTAAAAGTATGGTACCGGTACTCAATTTATTATTGTTTTGAAACGTTCTAAAAATCGTGTTAGAACAAAATATCCGCTGCGAAACCTCAGAACAGCTTCGAGATAGTCTACTGTCTGTTTATTTTGGGTTTGCCTAGGTTAGGGCCGTTAGGCAAACATTATTAGTGAATACTTTGTCACGATTTTCTTACCGGTACATTAGGATTGGTTGGGTAAAGTAAAAATGGACTGCAGATAAGATCTTGAATAATACATTAGGTACGTAAACTATCTTGCGGACCTTATAAGGCTCTTTCGATTTTGTAGACATTTTGACGTGTAATCCCTGAAACCCTGAAAACCAATAATTATTTAGTAATATACGAAAACACTTTCCTCGTGACGTGTGTCTGGGCGGTTTCGCAGACTGTTCCGGTACGTTTTTAGATGTGCCGCAGTAAACTTCTCGATAAACGTGTTATACGTTAAAATGAAACGCGGTTTATCAAATACGATCAACCGCGTTCCATTTTAACGCATAGCACGCATTTTAACGGTAAATGCATCATCTATTGACGAACGAACATAAGAGAGGGATGTGGTTGGGAACCTGGAGCGTACATTATCAATTTTTGACTTGTCACGCCCCCTCCCCCATATGTCTACTCCTTTATTTCGGCTTTAAGGAATCACTCTCTTGGAACCTCGATTTGGTAATTTTTCTATCTTTGGTATTTTAAAACGAGCGAGTTAATGTGCAGCACCGCACTGCATTATGGAACGTAGCGCGTTCCTCTATCAATTATCGATGCTATGATCCGACAGCGATACATAGGCAATAAATCTCTGGCGGGCATCTCTTCTGCGCGTGCGTGGTTTATCGATAGGAATTCGGAAATAAATGAAGCGGAGTTAGCGGTCGGTCAGAGTATTAAGTTATTTAACACATGACCATGGTGGGTGGGTGTGGGGGGGGGGGGGGGGAGCGGTTAGATGAAGGACGGTGCCATCGCTTGACCAGCGCTCGTAAATTCACATCACATGTCATTTGCCAAGTATAAATTGTTCCCTATTTATCGGCCTGCTTGAAACGTTGAAAATTATTTGACTTCAATTATTTATTAATTTTATTTATTGGATGGCCTAAAATTGCTTCAAAATTTAATATTACTGGTACCGAGCAGCTTCGTTTTGGTATAGAAGTACAGTAGCCTATAATCGTGCTTGGTTTGTTCGCTTTTAAATTTATGTTCTGAATATACCGTATATTGTAAGTACTGTACATGTACAGTATGTAATTCTTATATTGAAGAGATTATCGAATTGCATGCACATGTACAGTGTAACTGTATATTCTACAATATTGAATTTGTATCTCTACCATGCCGTTGTTTGTTGGTTATTTGGGTTTTAGATTAACTATTGCAGTTTGACTTTTTTATGAGTGAAATCACTTGTGGTAAAATACAAGCAACCCATCCGTTTCATTTATTGAAATATTGTACATTTGTTTACGTGTACGTGTATCTAATATTACATAATTTGGTTGATTGATAAATGCTTTTAATTTGAGAGAATAATTTAATAAATTTTGACCTTAATTAAAACGTTGGGCTAATTTATTATAACTAGTACAGTGATAGATTTTCCAATTTGAAAGTGGGATGTGCGTGCAACGTTGAAAAGAAAATTTGTACGGTACACTGTATTAAGTTATTATCCTAATTAAGCCGTAAATTTAAATTATAAGTTGGAACTTGTTTCAAATTTTTATTGTTTTATTATTCTTTTAACAATAAAAAGTAGTTGCGTGTAACTAACTAATTAATATTGTCGTCCTAAACTAGACTTATCGGTAATAAAATATGACAAATCGAATTTCTTATTTTAATTTTTAGGAAATGGTTTCTGTTTCAATTTGTTTATGTGCAATTAGATTAATAATTTTTATTTTGAACACAGTGGCAGATGGTATAATAATTATTGGCAAAGTGTTAGATCTTTTATGTCAAAATGCCCATCTCTCTGATGGTAGTTATTTAGAGGATTTACTAAACTTGAAAGCATAAGGCACGTTCCGTTTTACGGTGCATATGATTTTTAAGTTTTACACAAATTTTTACTGTGCTGCAGTTGCTCTATTAGTTTGAAGTTCGGAAGTCGCGTAACGTCTTCGTTGTCGGTAGTAGCGTTAGTTAGCTCGGCGTCAGCAGACCAGCCGAGAAGAATGGTTTGAAGGCGGCGATTGGGTTTCCCCTGTTAATATCACTTTCTGTTTTCATTACTCGCCTTCTAATTTATTCTCATAAACACACCCGAGGATGATGATAAAAAAGATGGTGTCGAAAACAAATTGAGGGGGAGGCGAGATGAGAGAGCGGGCGATCGCTTCTTTTTAATAGTCCGCCCGAAATTAATAATCTTCGTAGTTTTACGAGACTTTTCCTTAAGTTTATTTGACGTCGTTTGCTCTCTTATCTTTTTATGTGGAGAAGTGCAGACGGGTTGTTTTTGGATGAGGTGACAGATAAGGTTTCAACCCTACTAGTCTTGTCATTGATAACATCACTATCCCTCTTTACCCCTAACCTATTTAACCTGACACACACGTGCGACTATAATGACAATTCACGATTAGCTTAAATGAGGGAGAAGGAAATGGCAGGGGGGGGGGAACGTCCTTACGTGTATCTTTAATTGATCAACAAAGATTATTTTGCTTCGAGGAACTTATAATAAAACGGAAGATTGTACCAGTAGCGGAATACATCATATAAATCCGCGTCTCTCAAACTTTGTTCCGCGGGTAAAAGAGGATTTCGTGTAAGGAATTCCTTTTAAGCTCTACAAAATTTTAAAAAAAGGTTCTGTGCATAAATATATTTTTAAAACGCTGATTTAATTAACGCAGTTCAAATTAGTAAAAAATAGATTTAAAAAGTTTCATTAAAACGAAAAATTAAAATCGGTATTATACTACTGTATACATATATAAGGCTTATGTTAATTAAGAGCGTTTTTGGTTATCTAGGTTAATCGTAAGCATTTTGCAGCCTGCATTCAATGTGTACGGTATTTATTTTGCGAAGCAAATCAAATTTTAAATTGTTAAATACGGTTATTAAGTTTTATTTGACCATTAATTTAATTCTATAATACTTATTAAATTATTATTTACGCTCTTAATAAAAATTAATATCATGGTTTCATTATTATAATAGGGCCATTTAAATTATAATATATACTGTACAGTATTGTAACTGGCATTACAATAAATTAAAATAAAATTTAAGATTTAAAAAAAAAAAACATTATTAGAGTAAAGGGTCGAAGGAGTAAAGCATTAATTTATTGTTGTTATACTCTGTACTTTTGATAGATTGGTATTACTTAGATCTATCTTGGTATTACCCTATAAATGTTGGGGGTCGGAATTGAATACAGTACATGTACTGTAGTTAGTAAAAATAATAAACAAAAAAAAAGATTAAACATAATAATTACAGTATTATTAAAGGGAGTGTTTTGTAAGTTGACACTTGTGGAAAGCTTTGACTTGTTCTTAATCGATTTTGAAATGTAATCAAAATATCGTATTATGAAAATATAGAATGGAGAGAAATTGATGCGTATGGTGGAGTGCGCGTGTACGGGCACTCCGGCAACTTTTGACGGAGTGCTTCTGCGCAATCACCTAATGTAAGTACAGTAGAGTTTATAGTGGTTGCTTGATAGGTGGGGAAGGAGGTGGTTGGCTTTGGAAATCATCGAGAAAAGAAAATCCAGCTACTGTATTATCTGCTAAACAGCTTTTATTAATTTGCCTCGATGAAAATATATAAAAGAAAAGGGATTAATGTAGATAAAAAAAAAATTAACCTTTATTTTTCTTTATAGCAGCGAATAAGATTTTTGTGCAGCCTAGAGCAGAAAAATGTTTGCGCGGAGTCCGCTAAAATAATGAAAAAAAAAAAAAAAAAACGTCGAGTCGAATTACTTCTCATTCTACGAGACACTCTTATATTTTTGCTTACTCGTTATTTATTTTTTTTTTTCTTTTTATTTCTTGGTCTGGTTTGTGAATTCCATGCATAATTCAGTTGATGGTACCGAGTATGTTGAAAACACTATTCTGGGTTATACGAAAGTACGATAAAAATTAATTCCCGGCTTCTTTTTAAAATTTAATATGTCGCGAGTAAAAAATAATTTATTAGACAAGATTAAGACGAAACTTTTGAAAATCAAGGTTAAAAAAAAATGTTCGTAGCCGAAGTAATAATTGTTAATAAATATTAATAATGTGCAACATAAAAAAAACTAGACAAGCAAAAATAATCAATATTAAAATTATTAATGAAAAATAAATAAGACTACGTAGTGACTTCTGTTTGGGAAGCTTTGACATTTTGTGATCTAAACTCATCACACACGTTGTAGATGTATGGCATTAACATACGTACATTGTAGTAGCCCTTTGAAAATCTTTTCTAAGAAATGGAATAAAATGCGTTTGTTTTTCTACTTCATCTTTCGATTGTTGTGACTCGGAACAAAATAATGGGGATGTGAGGTTAAGAAGTATGCGGTTGGGTGATGCGCGTTCGTGATCGGGGATTTAAAATTATTAGGAGGAAAAGATTTTCTCAAATTCGTTGTGTCGTGTGCACGTGCAACGAATGAATGTGCGGTGGTGAGGGGTTGGGCGGAGAAGGGAGCCACAAGATGACTCGGCGGGATACGGAGAGAGTCCGGTGCAGAAGCAGCGAAGATGCGTTGCCAAGAACGACTGTAGTCATGACAACGCTATATCCTATCATCTTTATTTTTATTTAACCATTATTTTTCTCGCTAATATGTTTTTTCAAGAGGTTCGGTGTTGTTTGATTAAGCGTAGAGCAGTTGGGTGGGGGAGGGATAAGGTGTAAGTGATTCTTGAAAGGCGTGAGTATGTGGGTGGTTGGGTGGTAAAAAGGGGTTAAGTGAGACGATTGAATGCTTTTTTGAATGAATGAATGAATGGAGTTCGTCGATGAAGAGAAACGGAACAACATTAACGATACATTGAATTTTCTTCTCATTTGATCTTTGATTATTTATTTGTATAGATACTCTAAACAATTTTTCAATGGAGATGTGTCCTTACACCATTTATGCAGGTTTCACGGATATTTTGATCTCGGAGAAAATCTTTTTTTAAAAAATTTTATTTTGTTATATGGGGTTGGGAAATTAATTCCAAAGTTATTTGAACTAATTTTTCTGTATAACCTGATTCAGAAAATTTCATGTTCAAATTTGCACTGATTTGTGCAAATTGGGTTCATCATCTTAATCGCCAATTTTGAATAATTGAATTTAAGATTGGAAATTATACTTTTATCTCGGATTGGTTACCGCTTCGTTAGTCATAGTTTTTCATTATGACTTTTGCTTTTTTTTTTTTACATAAGATTTTACTGTTTTTACTTATGAACCATTTTATTCGTGATTTTATCGAAAGAGATTGGATTATTAAATTGAGTTTGTTCAATTTTGTTTTACGATTTCTTTTTTGTTTGATTTAAAGCAAAGCGTTGCAAGTGATAGCGTTTGTGATTGATTTGTTTTGACGCGGGGATCGTCTCTGAGAGGAAGTGAAGTTAGCCACGTGCTACATAACGTGATATTGCCAACGTAAAGATTTGATCTTTACGTAACCGATTGGTAGTCTTTACCTGTGTAGATTGAGATCATAGTTTAGATCGCAACTAATTTGTCCTTCTAAATAATTATACAGTAGACCATAACACCAATCAATCTTTTTTTTTTTTAATAATTAATTTTTAATTTGAAAAATTAAATCATATGATATACCGTAATTATTATAAGGTCCCAAAAGGTGAAGTTAGTTACTAAAGCTATTTTCTAAGCATAATTATGTATCAAAACGAATTTAATTTTGTGAAAATTAATTTGAATTTTTATTACATATTTTAAGTTAAAATTGATTTTGGTTCTTAACCTCCAACTGTTATTCCCCGTTTACGCAACAGGTACATGTACTGTGTTTTTAAATAATTTCAAGCTATTAACTATGATCATTTTTATACGCCCTTCCTCGCGCACAAGTTATCTTTAAGAAATACAGTACGGGACAGTGCTGTACATGTACATTCCACCGGGGAAACCTCAAAAAAAAAAGATTGAATAACTATTATACAATACCGGTACTGTAAATGACTGTATAAAAGGAAACAACCGATAATATAAGTACCGGTATAATAAAATCATTTTTCTTATTAAATTTTAGAATTATTAATGTTTATTCTGCTCAGTTAAAATTTACTTTTTTTTTGCAATTTTTGTACCGCATATACTGTACAATGAATTCTCACAGATCGAAGTCGCGTTAAGCGAAGTATTACCGTATTACTGTAGGCTTACACAGTTTGCTATCGGTAATTAAATAAATATACACTAGACGCGGTTAGGGCAGCTGCGAGTTTAGGGATGGAAGTGTCAAAAAGGGCCAAAGATTTTACAAAGTTGTTTTTTTAATAATAATTTTTAACACAGCGATTTAATTTTATCGCAATTTTTAATTTTATGTAAATTTAAAATACAGTACATGTACATGTAGGCTATAGCATAAAAAATAGCGAAATATTTTTCATGTCAAAATTTTTATGTTTTAAAATACAGCATTCAATTATTTTGTTAGCAATAATAACATTGCTTCATTCAGTAATTAAAGGCACAAAACAAATTAATATTTTAGGCAAATTGAAAAATCAGACGAAAAATAATCAAATTCAAAATCCATTTGATTTTTCTCGGATCGAGTTGTTATCTATGTTGGATTTTGCAAATGTGTAGAAGACTTCTTAAATAGTGCACAAATCTTTCACAGAGTGAGATTTAAAAAGGATTAAGAGCGCCATTTAATCAGAACTGACGAGTGCATTAATAAAATTTAAAAAAAAAAAAAAAAAACTATGCAGAGCAAAAATTAAAATGTTAGTGAAAATAATTTCTCTGATCAAATGCAATCGGGTGTCTATTTATCTTTTTTACACTCACAACCAAAATGCAAAAGTACTATCAAGATGGTACTATTAATTTTTATTATGATCGTTACATTTTTGCTTTAATCACGACTTTAATAACTAGTGAATGTAGGCTACCTAATAATTTTACATTTTTACTTAATTTTGCTGCTACTGTGTAAAAGCGATGACTGATCGTATGTAAGTGATTAGTTTTAAATACAAAAATACGGCATTTGTTATATTTACTTTTAATGAGTTTCGTCTTGATAATAATTTATGATGCGCGGTGGACTAGTCGTTTCTTCTCTAATGTGATTGCGTGTGAAGACCTTTTGTTTAACCCTTTCGCTGGTCATCGTGAAGCGTGAAATAAATTGGGGTCTCTTGAGGAAAATTTACACGCGCGAATTACTCGACCGAATACGAGCTTAATGTGGTGAATTTGCATCAAGGAGCTAATTGCAAATACGATAGGCTTTTTGAATTGAGTGAAATTTTATTCAACGAAAGTTAAATTTGATCATCTGATAGTTAAGAAGCTGAATTGAATAAATTTTTTTGTAATAATTATAGTTGTTTATTTAAAATGCAGTTTAATTTGCACAGTATTGTATATATGTAATGTAATTCAATTTAAAACTGAATTATTTTCAGTTAGTCAGCGTATTTCATTTTCAATAATAATTATACTCTTACATTCGAAATGTGCAAGTGCCAACTCGGCATAATTCGTTTCTTTCGAGTTTGTGAAACCCGGAGTGCTGTATTTTCAAGTTTAATTCTCCTTAGATATTTGAAGTGCTAGCTCAGCAGTCTGAGTTATACGAAGCCCTGCGATATACTGTAGGAAATGAGTTTCCCGACGAATTACGTGTGTTGCAATTCGCCGAGCAGAACGTAAATGACATTTTGTTGACGTCTCAAACGAGGAACACCTTACTTAAATATTTTATTATTATACATTTGCTGAACATCACCGCGTGGTCAGTCTACCAAGTTCTTATAGAGATGGTTAAGCATTTGGCCCTTGACCGAAGGCTGCCTCCTAAAGCGTGGCCACTAGGCTCATTTTTTAATTACAGTAAACTTACTTTAATTTGAGAAAAGGTAACCCTTGGAATAAGGAAATGACCCGGGTCCCATCTCTTTTGTTTCAAGCCCTGGAAGTAACTCTTATTACCGTAAGATAAGAAAGAAAAACGAGGCAAGCTGTTTGCATTCATAGAGGTTTTAGTGTTGGATGACGTCTGAATCAAGTTGCTCTCGAGAAGTAATGAAATTGAAATTAGAATTTATAAACAAGTTAAGATGCGCAAAATTTGACTAATTGCGAAGCCGCATAGCAACATTACATCTGAGTTCGTAAAAAAGAACATTCAAATTAATTTTGTTGATAGAGATGAGTAAAAAAAATGTTTTTTTTTTTCTTTTGGCAGTAGATCTGACTTTTAAGGGGTTTCACGAAGGTGGGTGGTTTGGTAAGAAACGAATAGAAACATTTGCGGTTAAACTAAGTAATACGAGCTTGTTCTGGCTTCACTTTTTCCAAATTTGTGTGCAATGAAGGAAAGGAAAAGTGGGCAACGGCGGTTCTCCCATCCGCACCGAAGCCGGTTCTTGGGATTCTACGGTTGAACCTCGATCTACTGTTCTTAAAAACTTAAGCGATTAAAAAAAAAATAGCATAAACAATGACTAATAATTTAGCAAAAATATTTTTATTAATGTTTTCTTTTTAAAAAAATATTCGTTTGATACCGCGGGCTGCATTTATCCATTAAATTCTAGTACATGTAGACACTCTTTAAATAATTGCCTCCTCAGAGCGAGTTTTCTTTATGAAGGAAATTAATAAAATATCGCACTTGATATTTAAAGTTGTATTTATTTTTTTGCTTATTATTCAGTACGGTATAGATAATATTTCGACAATGACATATTTAAGTGGGCCGCATGCGAACAGGTTATAGGCAAAAGGATGGAAAACCTTGTTTGATATGAGAATCGAGAAACAATTATTTTTCTTAAATTGAAAAAGACACTTGAAGTTAAGGTCTTATAAAATAGTTTTACGGTATTTAAAAATTGACAGGACCATATATTTTATGTATAAATCAGAAGTGCAATTAAAACAAAAGTATATTGATGCGTTACTACAAAAATATGAACACACTTTAAAAAAAAAAAAAAAAAAAAAGTTAACCGCATGCTTGAAATGACAGATGCTAGAAAACGTTTTTATAATTATTGTACCGTATTGTATTGGAATATCTTTTGTCTAATTAAAATTGAGTTATTAGTTTAGGTAACCTTAAATCTATCAAAGTTGCTGTAAATAAGTAATAAACAAATTGAAGTTTTTGAAACTGTAGCTGCGAGGTATGCGCTGGGGAATCGCGTAAATAATAAATTTAAAAAGCTAAACATTTTAAAAACGTGAAGAATAATAAAAACCTCTTACAGTAACTTTTTTATTTATAAAAAAACATTTTAATACGGTAGTTTTGAAAACGGTAGATCGAGGTTCTTCATTAGGGCTAGTTTACAAGATTTGAGCATTGAATTTCTGGGAATAGAAAATTGCGAGCGGCTTGCAAATATTTGCTGTTGTGTGCCAAAACGTTAGGTTTGGTTCCTTTCCTGGGTTGGAAAAAGGAAAGGGGTGGATGAAAAGAGTTTTAGAGGAGGAAGATGGTTGATTTAATGGAACAACATTCTTCAAATAAAATTGATCCGTACGACAACGTTTTTACATCATCGGCATTTATTTTCATTTATTTTTAAATTTAAAGGTTTTTTTTTTAAAAAAAAAAAAAAAATACTTATTTTTGGTATGGATTAGTAATGTCATGTGTGGCTTTTTATGTCGGTTCTGAATTTAAAATTTGGGCGTGCTTTCCTGAAAAAAGAAATCTGTTTGCAAAGTGTTTTTAATTATAAATCATTGTATTTCTTGTGTTACACTGTTTCGATTGTGTTTAAAATTTTAATACAGTATGTTATAATGATTTATTCAATTTTCTGGGCTTGGGCTGAATATTTCTAAGACATACAATTTTATCACACACGCTAAATTCGATCAATTTTAAGAATATACTGTAACATTGGTTTCAATAGTCTTTTATTTTAATGAGTATAAAGTACCTTATTTACTATCATTCAGATAAAGGAAATAAAAAAGAGAGGCTGGTAAGAAAGTAGCCTACTGCGGAACACTATTGCGAGACTATATACCGGTAGTCGATCGTTCTTAGCTTGCTAAATATTTACTTTTGCTGCTGTCGCTATTTGCTCACCGAGTTCTTCATATTTGACGAAAAATCAAATTTGTTCAAAGGCTACTGAATAATATTATCGAGCAACCAAAATTCTGCTTGCTTCGAAAATACCGCGCCACACTTTTCTATAGTATAACTTAACCTCAAAAATTTTTTTATATTGGATTATTAAATTTGGCTAAAATGAGAATTTATAAGCAGTGATTTGCCGATACAAAAATCTGAAAACGTTTATGTTTGAATTGTTATCTTGGAAAGGTGTTAATAATGAGCACATCTCATTCATAAATTTTTATTTGGTGATAACAATAATCCTGACAGTGACGTGGCAACTTCGGTTGACTTTATACTCAGTGCCTAAAGTCAAAATAACTATTACACTAAAATAATTATTATAGGCCTTTTAAGTATCATTAGTCTGGATAAAAAAATTTCTTAAAATTTAATAGCTCTCAAAGTTAAGTAAATTTATGCAAACTAAGGCTAACGTTAGTACTGTAGTGAACTACTGTACATGTACTCGTAAATGACTCCTACAATTGCACTACAAAAAATTCTAATTCCTGCGTTTAATAGGTTTGGTTCTTTGCCCAATTGTTTTATCGTTGTACTACCAGAATAAATTTTTTATCGTTGTACTACCAGAATAAATTTTTTATCGGTATACAAAAATTGCCGATGCAATATAAAAATTTTAAATGGGATTATTTTATCCGACGATCTTAAGCAAATGGTCGCATTAAAGTGGATCTTTTTGGTTTGTTATAATGTATAAAATGTATGGTGTTGTTTTGAAAATTAGTTATTTTGGAATAAATATTATATAGTGTTCTGTATTATAGTTTTATAGTACTAGTATGTAATTCAAGTGATTGAAACATTGTTGGAAGGAGCATTAGCAGCTGAACTTTTAGTACTACAGTAGTAAACTAGAAATTACAAAAAAAAAAAGAAGAAAAAAACTGAATACCGGTACTGTACTCTAAATTTGAAAGGCTTGCTATGTAACTACAGTATAGAGCTGTTAGGATTTAAAGGTTGCGAGTGCAGTGGAACGAAGTTGAGCAAATGGAGGACTGATGTTGGTGATTAAAGATTTGTGTGATCCGATGGGTTGGGATGAGTGGGTGCCAAGTGTAAGAGGGCGTTAAAGATGTCAGAGATGGATTACCCTTCCTTTCTGTTGCATTTAACGTGTTGCTTCTCTCACGCCGATAGCTCTCATTTCGTGCCGCACTCCCTTTGCACAGCCGCGGCCAACATTCCGCTCGCTTCCGGATCTCCAATCTCGTATCGATTTTTGCGACGCATTTCAATGAAAAAGATTTGCTTAAAGGGATTGGCAAGCCAAAGCACACTCGGGAACTAATTTACACCTGTTCGCTTAACTATTATAATGCTCAACCTAATTATTTATGTTGTCACATTTATTACGGCTATTTAAGTTTGATAACTTAATTCGTCAATTTATAAATGAAATATCTTAAAACCCAACGTGCTTTATCATTATTGTCTTTTGGTTTTATTATAAAATAATTTAGTAAAATACTCAAGCATGAAAAAGAATAAATAATTATTTATTAATAAATTTTTTTAAAAAAGAAAGAGAACTTGTTAGATGCAGGTGCCTTTCGATTAAATATTTTTTGTTTAATTAAAATGGAGAGGTTTTTTTTTTTCAATTCTGTTCGTGTGTGGAACAATATTTCCCAAGAGTTTTGTATCTTTACATCTCAGCTTCTCTTGAACACTTTTCCCCCCTTCTTATTTCATCAATGCAATCTATTTCTTTGACAACAAATTGTTTTTCAAACCACACCATATTGTTCCGTCGAGTGCCGTTAATAATTGAAAGCATCACTTTTTTTATTATGCAGTATACTGTATAAACTTACAATCGAAAATAAATAAACATTAATTGAATTTTTGTCGCCTTAATTATTTTTTAATTTTGGTTTTTTTATTCTAGTTTGCGGTGATATTCACGGGCAATTCTATGATTTAATGAAGTTATTCGAAGTAGGAGGACCTCCTTCCAGCACAAAATATTTGTTCCTGGGGGATTATGTAGACCGAGGTTATTTTAGCATAGAGGTACTGTTTTCTTTATTCAATTAACATTAATATAATTGAAGAAAAAAAAATTTTTTTTTATTTTAATTTTTGATTAATTTATCGATGTTTTTTGTTTTTCCTGTTCTAGTGTGTACTATACCTATGGGCACTGAAGATATGTTATTCAACTACACTATTTTTATTAAGAGGCAATCACGAATGTAGGCATCTAACAGAATATTTCACATTTAAACAAGAATGTAAGTATAAATTATCAGCCAAAGTTTTATTTGAATATGCTGTGTGAATAAAAATTAGGAACGAAGTTTATAATTTTTTAGTTCATACTTAAAAACTGGAATCTTAATAAACTGTTAGTTTCAAAGTTACATTAAAAAAAGTACCGGTAATTTAAAATTAGTACCAGTCATTATGATATAAAATAAGTGATAAGTTAAAAGAAAACTAAATAAATTGGCTGAAAGAGTCAAAATGCTTATTTTATTTTGATTACTCTATAATATTATTTTATCATAAAATTTTTTATTATTCTAACCTTGGAGAACACTTTTTTTTTAATTAAAAAAAAAAATGAAAACCACCAATTTTTATTTGCATTAAGTCATTTTTAGCTCAGCCTTTCATGTTTCACTGTTGCATTTACAGTGTAATGACTAGTATATTTTTGCGTTTCTTCTTCATATTTCAATCCCCTTTGAGCCATTCTATAATGTTTGCAAATCGATGTTGTTAACGCAACATGAATTTGTAATGTATATGCATTCCCCAACAGTAGACTTATGTTTTATGAACACACTAAGGAAAACGAAAGGGGTTTAAAAAATGGAAAGTAATTTATAAATTATTCCATTTCAATTTTTGATGAAGTTTTTATTCACCTTTGAGCACAATTCAAGTTTAGTTTTTTTGCCTTTCAAATATTTATTTATTTATTTTTGATTCATGACTCGGCGTTAAACCGAATTTTTTATTCTTTTTTATTTGATGTTTAGGTAAAATTAAGTACTCGGAAAGAGTTTACGACTCTTGCATGGAGGCTTTCGATTGTCTCCCTTTGTCTGCTCTCATGAACCAGCAATTTCTATGTGTTCATGGTGGACTCTCACCCGAGATACACACGTTAGATGACATTAGGAGGGTAAGTTTAAACTTTCTCCTTTAAACGTCATTCTATTTATTAGCAGAGAGTTTAACCGCAACTAAGTGAGCTATATTAAATAAATCTTTATGCTAATTAAGCTTTGAAATTAAATTAACAATTAGGTAATTTGGACTAAACAAAAATTGCTATTGAATTTCTGGCACTGATACTCAATCAATCGATTTTAAAAGCAACCAGTCTATAATTTGATTTTTTTGTTGCTTCTTGTCAATGGTGGTCATTTCCGGTTTGCGGAAAGTTTCTCATACAAGAATAATGCTGTATTCTCCCGATAATAATACTTTTGATAGAATTTATTAATTTATTATTATCTGACTTGTTTCCGGTAAAAATTAAGATTTTAAATGTGCAAATAACAGAATTGAGAATAATTTTATGAATCATACTGTTTTTCATGTTGACATAGTTTTGAAAGATGTTCACTTAAAAAATAGTATTTTAAGTATTATTAATAAAAAGTATCAGTGGATTTTTTATAACTTCACCGCGTCTTTTTGATCGCGTTCAACGCACTGTATAAATCTAATAATTTGGTGGTTTTTTACTTAAAAATATTCAATTATATTAATCAGTCATACATCTTGGTTTTTGTGGACACTCCGTTATTGAAGTTTTATGAGTTTTAATTTAATTATTCAAGGTAATGTGGTAATATATGTTTGTTATTAGTTGGACAGATTCAAGGAACCCCCAGCATTTGGGCCAATGTGTGATCTGTTGTGGTCGGACCCTCTGGAAGATTTTGGTAACGAAAAGAATTCAGAACACTTCAGTCACAATAGTGTGCGAGGTTGCTCATATTTCTATAGGTATTTAATTTTGAATTAAAAGCTTGATTTTATTTATTTTTAATTTTTTTTGTTGTGTTTTTATTATTCAGCTATGCAGCATGTTGTGATTTCTTACAGCAGAACAATTTATTATCTATTATTAGGGCCCATGAGGCTCAAGATGCAGGGTAATTATATGTTAAGAATAATGTAGAAAATAACAAAGCTTTTTGTATATTATTTGTTATTATTATTTTATCATGTTTAGATATCGAATGTACAGGAAAAGTGTAACGACGGGGTTTCCTTCTTTAATTACGATATTTTCAGCGCCAAATTACTTGGATGTTTACAACAACAAAGGTATTGTTTTGTAACAATTTGAATTTATTTTTAATTTACTATTATTGTGTTTCTTATTATTACTTTAATTTAGCTGCCGTTTTGAAATATGAAAATAATGTAATGAACATTCGACAATTCAATTGTTCACCGCATCCGTATTGGTTACCAAACTTTATGGATGTGTTTACGTGGTCATTGCCATTCGTAGGAGAAAAAGGTGAATTTGTGTCTGAAGATTTAGGATACAGACTTGTTTTATAGCACTTTGTTATCCTGAACGAACGTTTTAATTCACAATTTTTCAAATGACTTTTGATATTCAAAATCATTATGGCAAGTTGTTTCAAACTTCTAGTAATGATTTCTACTGATATTTAAAAATTGTTTTTTTTGGGAATAATTACGTTCTTCTGGATAAAATGAACCAAAATTCCTAAGTTGAAATTTCAATAGAACTTAAATTATCTTTAACAATGAGGAGTAGCATAGTATTATAGTTCTTTTATTTAAAAAACGAGTACGATCAGAGACATTAATACAGGAGTGCAGTAGTTGTATGAATTATTACCGTACAATTATTACTATTAACTGTTACATGATTGACAAACAATGTGAAGTTTGGATAGTTTAAGTTCTTTTGAGATGAAATGGACTTATAAGAAAATAAAAAGTTATAATTAAATTTATTTTGAATTACAGTAACGGAAATGCTAGTCAATGTGCTAAATATTTGTTCAGATGACGAACTTATGTCTGAAGGTGATGACACGTTTGAAGGTATGTGTCCGACTATCGGCATTTTCGTTAAAATTGTCATAATTTTTAGAACAGGTTTTTTTGTTATATTCATCTCATATGCCAATAGGAATATTAGTCTGGAAGACAAAAAAAAATTACTCATTTTATTATTTTTTTTTTTTTAATTAGAAAAATATTAACATTTCTTTTTTCATCCAAAAGAAATGCTAATCAAAATTAAATAAAAATCACAAAAATAATAATATAAATTAAAGTGATTAACTGAGTGAGAACAAGTTGGCAAAACATTTTAGGCATGTGAATATATTAATTTAGTGTGTGAACAGTTGTGGCTTTGAGATGGCGTTGCATTTTATTGCTCACCTCTAAACTAACAACTAAGTTTTGTTTTTTTTATTATACATTTAAGTAAGTTCCAAGTTGTATTAATTGATTTTTATTATAAGTGGCTATTAATTTTTATGGGTTAATGTTTGCTTCCTTTAGTTTACATCCTCATTATTATTAAAACCGATTTTTAGCGAAACTATAGACGTTTCAATGCTAAAATAAATACAGTACTAAAAATATTTATTTGTTTAAAAAGAGTAGTTCTAGTTTGTTTCAACCAGCAGGAAAACGTTCCTGACTGGAGGCAAACAATTAAAAGTATTTTTTGTTAAAAGTAATTTATAGTCTTTGTATTTTTAAAGCAGCTAAAAGATTGTTGGCTTATCAGATTTTGGGTTCCTCTTCTATCTCGTTCTCTGCAAAATCGCATGGAACCTCACTTCGATGCCAGTGAAAGGTTTTATATTAATAGTTGACAGGTTTTTTTCCCCTCCTAATACCTTCAAGCAAATTTTCTGACGAATGTCAATCTGTGTTTGATTTTTTTATTTAATCCGATTTCTTAATTTAATTTTTGGCGCTAACTTTTGTGGCAGGGTTTGGCTAAACCAAAATGCGAAGCAGGAACTTTGAAGAGCATGCATTTTTTTATTATTTTATCCTGCTATTAATTATAATTTTAGATTTTTTTTTAATAATCATTTATAGTTTGCACTGCACTTTAATTTTTTATTTGACGATTTTGGCACTGTTTTGTTTGCGCATGCTTTGTTACTGTATTTCTTGTAATTTCATTTTCTAACTGTTTGCATTTTCTCTTTTTATTAATTTCATTTTTTTAAAAAAATTGACTTAGTAACTGATAATTCCGATGATGGTTAGCAGTCTTGTTCTACACTCTTTATTTCATTTCATTGTCAGTTCTATTTCAATGGTAGCTGTTTTTATGGTCTGTTCTTCACAAATCATTATCATTTTTTATATTATATACCTTTAGGCTCATTTGTATATTTCATTGTTTTTTTCATCTAATTATATTTATATATATTGCACAATGCACACAACGCTGTCAATTACTTCTATTTCTTTTCTTTTTCTCTGCTTTCCGTTCTGCACAATTCGCTGTCTCTGCCGCTCCTGCATGTCTTTGTGCCACTTATCCTTTGGGACAGTTCCTGTGGTGCTTCGCAATGGTAAGTTCACATTACCTAGCTGCTCATGCAAATAAGATAATTAAAAATATGCGCCAGAATTAATTACTTTTTAGTCGTTGGATTCTGTGTTTACTGATTACGATTAATTCGATATTTAAACTAGTTTGAAGGTGATTTGCGCGATGTCCTTTTTTTTTTTTTTTTTGATTTTACACTTTTAAATCGGTATATAATTTGGAAGCAATTATAATAGTTCGAGGGTGAATTTAGGCATGAGTTTATTTCTTTGTTCAATATCTAA
This sequence comes from Polydesmus complanatus, assembly GCA_034692225.1. Taxonomy (NCBI): domain Eukaryota; kingdom Metazoa; phylum Arthropoda; class Diplopoda; order Polydesmida; family Polydesmidae; genus Polydesmus; species Polydesmus complanatus. The sequence continues at coordinate 15,927 of JAQGAZ010000528.1, read as the reverse complement.
AAAATTAAAAAAAAAAAACATTTTAGAGTAAGGATTGGTTACGAAATTTTTAAAACCAATTAGTATAAATTAAAAATACATTAGGCCCCGAATTTTACTATTCTTAACTAGTGTAATGTAATTATTATGTTCTTTAGAACTTTTAGGATTAGAAAATGAATAGATATGAAAAAGTTAAAATAGATTTTCTTTATTTTATTATTTTATAATTACCAGTAAATGGTATTATATTGCTGTATTTACGTAGATAAACATTTTTTTATTTAAAAAATTTCAAGCAAGCATTAATTAATTTTAGTAGATTCTAAATTATTTAAATTTATTTTTTAAAAATGTAATTAAACTTTTACATTTTTATGGCTAGGTTAAGATAATTTTAGCCAAATTAATTATTCGATAATTGCGAGAGCATTATTAGTGGCGAGCAGCTCTATTACCTTGGTTTTCTTTTTTCCTTTATACGATGAAGGTGGAAGCGCCAGCGCTAGGAAAGAAGTTATCCGGAACAAGATTCGTGCCATTGGCAAAATGGCTCGGGTGTTCTCCGTGCTCAGGCATGATGCTCAATTAAGCTTATTTTTTTTTTGAAAATTCTAATTATTTTTATTTTCAGGGAGGAGAGCGAGAGTGTATTACAACTCAAAGGGTTGACACCCACAGGTGTGCTTCCGTTGGGAGCTCTTTCAGGTGGCAAAACATCTCTAAGAAATGGTAAGGTTTTTTATATTTGGCAGAATGGCACCTTGCCGAGCCTTTCTGCATTCTCTGACTGATGAGTGGCTGATGTTAATGAAAGCTATGACTATTTTTGAACTTGACCAATATTTTGGAACTAATTTTTGCTTTTTTAATCATTTTTCAATGCTTTTCTATTTATTCTCTTTCTCTCAAGGTTGTGAAGGGGTTTTGATTGAATTTTTTTTTTAAAAAAAAATAAGAGTTTTAATTTAAAATTGGATGGATGATTGAAAATTTTTTTAGAAAAAAAAAAAAAAAAGAAACGCTAACATTAAAAAATAATTTTTTAATAATTATTATGCATTGATTGGATGACACGCATTAATTGCAATTCATTAATGCTTGAATCAGCAAGCAAATCCATTCACTTAAAACTAATTTTTTGGATGCACTTTGATTTTTCTCTCATACATTTGGCACCAATTTGCGGCCGGTTTTATATTATACCATTTTCTTATATATTTTTATATATAAGCATTTAATTAATATTTATGCATTTTTATCAGCCAGTCATATTATTCCTTTATCAGTAATCCAGAGCTTGCTTTTTTTTCTCTCTCTTTGTTTTTGTCACGCGATTATTTAGCAGCCCTACAGGGCTTTTCACCAACTCACAAGATCACGTCTTTCGAGGAAGCGAAAGGCTTGGATAAGATAAACGAACGTATGCCTCCACGAAAAGATGCGGTTCCACCTTTGGAGGATAATCATCCGAGTCCACCGAGTCATCATAGTGGCCAATCGCAAGCCAATAGCACTGCTTCCAGTAGTTCCTGAGGGTGACTATAGCTTCAAGCTGTGCCTCATTACTCCCTCGCCACCATACTTTTTTCTCTCTATTACTCTATCTCTCTCTCTGTCTTTCTCTTTTTTGATTGTTCTTCTCGACCGCAACCCGGTTTTTTCACCACTCATTTTTAACTCTTACATTTTTTCCTGCGCACCGGTGTGTGTCTCTATTTCCCGGCTGTTAACCTAAAAAAAATCGACACCCTTCGCGCACGTACAATCTAGCCCAGAAAAAAACAAACTACTACTATAACTATAACTACTACTACTACTACATAATACTACTACTGGAATTTAAATATTTCGTCTAACCAACTTTTTCTCTTGGTGTGTTCCATTATGCCATATCCGATACCATTCCTTCGTCATATGTGATGGAGCTTTTTATATTTTATTTCTGCACCCAAAAATCAACAACAAAAATTAAGCAAAAAAAAAAAAAAAAATAAGCAACGATATGTACTTCATTTGCCCCGCTATCCACTTAAAAAAATCCCGGGTAAACGTTTAACATCGCATCATCTTTAACATGTTTTTTTCTGAAGAAAAATACACACAAAAAAAAATACATATGCTATCGATTGAGTGATATAATACTAATGTAATTAGTTATCGTCGTGCTGCTGCATGAATCTTAATGCGAATCTTTCAATAGGTAGACATATAATTTTTTTTAAAAAAATGTAATTTTTTCCTTCTATTTTTTTGGTTTAAGTTTCACTCAAGAAAAAAAAAATTCATTTTGAAAGAAATATAATACTGTATTGTTCAATTTGAGTTTTAATAACTCGGATATCTCTTGTCTTTTATCTAAATATTTTTTGAGATACATTGTATATATATATATTATTTTTTTCTTTTTTGGAATGATCTGATCGGAATTTGGGATTTGTGTTGTGTTTCGACTTTCCCCGATCTATTTTAACTTAAACCAACCTAACTGATTTACAGGATGCCAGACTGAGGTTGTACATATAAAAATAAAACTACTCCTATGCATTAACTATTATGAATATTTAGACAGTATAAAAGCAGATGCGAGCCTCAGTCTCATGTCCGCAATTCTTGTAAACTCTTTGAGATCTTTAATAGCCCTCTGAGAGTTTATAGTTCCCCAAGCGGCGAAATTCTCAATACACCTATTTGTATACAACTAATAAGTTATAATAATTATATTATCTTTAACCGAGTTATTATTTTGGGTTTTTTCAATGGTATATATGTTAGACATTTGTCATTTCATCAGAAAAATCATGATAAACTTAAATTCTTTGATCGTTTTTCCGGTTCTCGTTTATGAAATGACCGTTGGAAGTGCAGTAGAAATAGAATGGAAAATGGCTTTAATTATAAAAACAATTGTGGCCAAACTCATTTTTACATTTCATCTTATGTATCTCCTCCCACATACACATTTTTTATGTATGTAACGAATATATATTTTCTTTTTTTTTACATTTTATTTTTCGTTGAACGGATTGGTCCGTGTTAATATTTTTGCTAATGTTGCTTGTTTATTTTCTTTCTATTACCAAATTTCTATAACAATATTAAAAAAGCACCTTTCTTAAAAGGTATTTGCGGTCATCGTTGCCAAATGATGAATAACTTTTATTTTATATTTAGAAAATATGAATTGTAGTTTAAAAAAAAAGTTAATTGTGAATCGAAGAATGTCTTGTAAGGCAAGTTGATGATGTTCTTATCATATAAATAATTATGTATTTGTAAAATAAGAAATTTTTGCCATCTATTACATGATTAATTCCTTTTAATCATTCATAATATATCTTATCTGAGCAATTGGTTATTATTACCCTGTCAAAGATTCACTCACTCCTTTGATTCCCTCCAAATGAGCTTCTCAAAGTTAAAAACGGAGCTTTTTGTTGACTATCTTTAAAATTCTATATACATATATACCAATTATATATCTTTATATACATAAATATCCTGCTTTTACAATTAATAATTGTTAATTTTTGAGTGACCAATATTAATTGAATGTCTTTTTTAAAAAGAAAAACTTTCTTTTTTTATTTTAATTTTTACGGTTGTTATTTTTTGCTCTCTGTCTCTTCTTTTTGGAGTGTTTAGCAAACTATTTTGTAAAAAACAAATGCAATTTCAGACATTCTCTTTGCACATTTAATTTCAAACTTAGCGGTTGTCGATCTGCAACAAATTTAAATTATCTTTGTGCATAAAATCTGAATTTGGCAGTAGTAGCACTGTATTTTTTTTTTTCTGTTGATAATTTTTAAATTAATAACTGATTCAATTTATTTATACTAATAATTACTTATGATTTACAATATGAGTGGTTAATAATTATTAAATACAATGTAGATTATAAATTGTGGAATGACGTTAATTGGGTTTTTTTTTTCATTATCTTTGATTTGATAGTATTCGGTATAATATATAATTTTTAAATAATTTATAATTATTGTTTCGGAAATTGATATTCGTTTGGGGCTCCGGAGGATTATTATTTATTTGAAAATAGGTAACTAGATTACATGTTTAGCTAAATCCCATCAAAATTTAACTTTACCCAAAAATGTAAACAAAAATTAATGCCGGGTTAAGAGACACACTAAAACCAATTTTCCAATATTTTTTTATAATTAAATTCAAATCCTATTGTTAAATATTTAAGTGTGAAATAATATCACTATACATAATAATTATGATGACTTTCATTCATTGGTGAAGTTTTGGGATCTTTGTTTTCATTTTCACCAGTGGAATTGTATAGGTAGATAGAATTTTGGTCAGATCACAATGTTTTTAGTAAGACGGTGCAAATCAAAAAAAAAAAAAAAATTAATAATAAAAACGATCGATTCAGTTTTAACAATAATTGTTTCGATCTAGCAGCAGTAATTTTTAAACCAATGAGGACATTTGTACAAATTGTATTAATATTCATGTTATTTGGATGCAAAAAGTAGTAAAACATTTTATGTTCTCTCACTAAAAATCGATTTGCTGTCAAAGTGAGATATCTAAATTTATTGTCGAATTTAGATGATTATAATGATGTTTTATGGCAAGTTTATTTTGTTTTTTAATTATGAAAAAGCACATCGACAGCCGCGTTATCACTGCAAAACCGTTACTGTTTATAAATTATTAATAATATATATTGCGCACTTTATATTGTGTGGTGCGTCAAATTGATGGAATTTTCTCTCTATCTCTTTCATGGAATTGTTACCTTATTGAAATGGAAGTAAATATATTCCATATTGTGATCTAGTCATCATTTCAGAGACAGGAAAGTCTATAGTCTCTGTTTGCTATTATAATTATATGGCTAAATCCATATTTCGAATTTGTTTTATTAAACATTAAGTACTAATATTGAACTTCAAAGACTCAGCGCTATATATAAATTTTATTAGAAAATAATTTTTAAATCATCTTTTTACCATTTTTTTTATTTTTGAGGGAAAAGTTTTTATTTAAATATTTTAATGCATTTATTATTTTTTATACATATCAAGTTTTTATTGAGAATACAAATTATATATAAAGTTACAAACATAAGTTTTTATTCGTACGTATAGTACAGTAGGAATATAGACAAATATGATATGGACTCGTAAATATACCGGCAATGTTTTTTAAAAAAAAATAAAACTCAAAAACTATTTCCAATTTAAAAATCAATAATTTATATTATACCGGTAATTAGAAAGAAACTTCTATTTTAAAGCAAAGTTATATTATGATTTTTTTTTTCTTTGGAAATTTGAATATTAATATTTTATTGAACTTTAATGAACTTATTCTTAATAAGTGTAGGCGTACGAACCTGAAATTAAATTCTGTATAGCATAATTATGTTATACATTATAACAGTGGGAATATTATAGTATACAGTAGGCAACAAGGCTAACTACGTTAGCCAAGTTAAAATTTGTATACACACCTGTATCTCAAAATTAAAGTTTTATACTAATAAAATTTTAAAATATTGATTAAACGTCTTTTCGTGTGTTTTGTCCTAAACTTGAACTGAATTTTTGTAGACGTCGTCCATATAATATGTTTAAGATTTTGAAAGTAATTTTTTTTGTTTGGAATGAAAAAATGCAATTTATTGAAAATGACAGCCTCAGTCTTGCACTACGTAATAAACACGTTTATCGAGAGTAATTTTGTGATTGGTATTTGAGTGGCTAGCGAATGGTTTGATCGGGCGAGAGTGGGTTAGGGTATTTGAACGGGTTGTTGGTTGTTTGCTGGCAGAGCTTTTATAAGTCCACAGCACTTAATTATTGAAGAGTGGAAATAAAAAAGGCTCAAAGACAGTCAAAGTACTAAAAAGTAAATTTCAAGAAAAAGAAAACATGTTTCCCCCCATTTTTATCAACTCTGAAATACTGTACTGTATTGCAAATAAAAATATTATTTTGAAAAACTGAACATTTTTGAAATAAAAAATTAAAGACGTTGAAAGAATGAATGTCGATCTGACCTTTGACCATTTTGCCGACAATTTAGGCACCAAACTAGAGCAATTGGCACATCCATTGCTTTTTTCTGTTATTGACCTAATCATAAAATGCTTACCTTTTTACAATGACACTTTGTTTTTTTATTTCCACTCTTCCACTGAAATCTTGATATTGTAATAATAGTTATCAATGAGCAGCATCGACATATTATAATTATTTTTGATTTAAAAAAATTTTTACAATACCTGTTCATAAAAGTTTCTTTACAATTATCTACAGTTTAATTTATTCAATGTGCTTATTAACTTACAGTAGGTCAGTTTTCAATATTGTATTTTAACACGGTAATTATTATGAAATTTTAATATTTTTATGCAATGGATTATGACTATGAGTGATGTAATGTTTGTATTTGAGCATAATTGCCCTCATTATGCAAAATTAAATAACTTTAAATAAGCGTTGAAGCTTTTGAATAAATACACTTTTTTTTTTAATATAGTAGCCTATAATAAACTTCATAACTACCGGTATCTAATTTTTATACGACGTTGAAATTATTATTTTCTTCCTTCTTTTTTTCACTCATTTACCTTCAAAACCGGGTTTAAATAGAAATAAAATTATAGTCGGAGAGTTTTTCTTTTATAAGTATTTCAGTTGATTTTCTCTGATTCATCGTTGCATAAATAAAACTGTTTTTAATTGTAAAGAAAATTTTAATTGAAGCGTCGATACTATGGTTAGAGCAGAACTTATCCATAAAATTTTAATATTTTCTACTTTGCTTCATATAATTGTCTCTTACAAATTCTTATTCTCTCAGCATTATCTTTGAACCCAAAAAAGTGGGATGCATGCTATCAAAATTTGTGACATTTGAGCTGCCTTTCTTAATTGTACTTTTTTTTTTTTTTTATAAAAAAAGAGAGAAAAAATAATATTAATAACAAACGAAATAATATTAAGCCATCGTTAGCCATATTTGGCATGTTGGTTGTTCCGGTCCCATCGTAATCCCGGAGCTCTTCGTGTGAGCAGTTCTATACCTTATGTAACATTTATGTGTTCAAATAAAAAAACGAATCTCATAACTTACATTTTTGGGGGAAATATAATTTCATGCGGTGCCGGTACATAGAAAAGTACGGTAAGAAAAAATAGTATAATAATTAACATTTTTTATTTATTTTATAACTTACATAAAAATATACATGGAATTGTTGTACACGATGTTAATTAGAAACGTTGTACAGTACAGTATAATGGTCAGTGAACTTTTTGTGTACATCCTGAACAGTGTTATCGTTACGAATTTGACAAACACCAACCAGATTGGTTCTATAACTGCAAAGCTCAGAATTAAACCAAAACATGCGTAACAATAGTAAAATACGCACTGTGTGTGTTGAGAGAGGACATTATAATTAACTAATAAAATTATGATAAATATGCGATTTATTTTATTTTATAGTAGTTCGTTTACTGTACTTTCTTTCATCCTACACATAATACATGCAGTATACTCGTAAAATATGATGTACACCCATATAATTATCTAAACAAATACTGTATAATCTCTAAAGAGTTATAGTTAAATTGCTATTTAAAAGCTAATCCTCACCAGTAGGCTATACAGTAAAACTGCAAATTTACATTACTTTTTTCAAGAAAAATATTTTTTATTTAAATACGACTTGAAATTACATTTTAGATTTATCTTAAAATTTTTAAATGAATTATTTGATAATAAGAATGCAAAAATTGCGGTTTACTGGATAATGATCGGTCAAATTACTGTATAGAACATAGTTTATACGTTTTTCTTGATAAAAACTTTGGACTGTGAAAATATTTTAATTGCTTCTTCAATTTTGACCAATCGTTTTTCTAGGTCCGCCTTCTGCTGCTGAATCCTCAAAGTATCCATGCGAATTGGCAGCATCGTCATTTGCTTTAAAAGTTCTTTGTAGTCTAACAACAAGAGTTAATAGTTTAATGGTGAAAAGGAAACGAATATTTTTGTGTGATTTAAGTTACTATTTTGAAGTTTCTCTAAAGTTTCCGCACGTTCCGTTTCGGATAATAGTTCGTGTCCCGGAGGAATAGACGGGTCTGGTGTCTCTAATATTTTTCTTTCGGCTTCTTCTATCCAAGATTTTTGTCTCTCTTGAAGGCTGTAATTCAGATAAGATATATGTAATAGAAATAATTTGAATTTATTCAATATGCTGATCACTGTACTATTTGGGTATAGTTCCTAGTTTATAGTTAATAGGAAGAGCCAGATTAGGTTTGGCAGAACTCATCTGGCTACCGGTAATTCTCAATGTAGACAAAGACGATTTCGGATGGTCCAATGGACAAGACGGAGGCTTTTCAGGTAAGTTGCTCATCTGTTAAGTTTAAATCAACGTTTATCTGATATCTGATTTACATCGTATAATTTTGATTTTTTTATGCTTTCTGTGCTTATTCATTTGTAAATTTGGCTCTATTAAAATTTAACAAAAGCAAAACAGTGAAATATAGTTGCAAAATTTAATACAAAAACTGCAGTGACAATTTTTTTAACTTAAAAACGTAATTTTTTTTTTAAAAAATATATATACATGTATATTAGTTCTAAGGTATAGGCCTACTGTATATTGTACCGGTATTTAATTACAGTTATTACCCATATTTTTTTTTTTTTTGGTATTTTCAAACTTTATATTTCCTTATTCTGAATTTCAAATACCAAAGTTTTATCTTTTACTTTTAAGTCAATTAAATATTCTGCACAAATTTACTAGATTTATTTGCAGAAGTACCTGTTGAACTATTCTGTTAACTTGTAAATAACAAAACTTAATCAATATATCGTATAAATATTTAGTACTATTTTTTACTTTACGTTGCGATCTTGTATCTGGTTCGGATGCACCGAAGTTTAACTGAGGTATTTTATTCTCAGAACTAGGTTGAAGAGAGGTTTTTATTTTTTGTAAATTGGTTCTCTCAATTTTTTCAAGCCTGTCTTTGGTGGTACTTGTTTGTTGCCTGGATTTGCCAGGAACTTCTGGTGAGGACCAACCGTTTATTGTGAGTTCTCGTTCAGATTCACATCTTGATGCCAAGTTTCGCGAAATATTTGGCAAAGTCCTGGATGTCTAATAAAATTAAATAAGTATTGTATAAAATACTATAATTGATTGTTTTTTTTTTCTTTGCTTGTTTTGCTATTTTTTACATTGAGATATTCGGATAATCGAGACGGTACGTCACGATAGAGATCGTTGGTTTTGTTGTATTGAGTTTTAACGGGAGCATTTTTATTTTGATTAGCTTGGCGGCAGAGTTTTTGCATTTCTCGTATTCGGGCTAAATTTATCCTGGCAAAATTCTTCGGTTCAACTCCTGGAACAATCAATAATTGTGCAATTTAGTCTATTTTTAAAATAAATGTTTTGATAAGGAAGAAACGTCATGATTATATAATTTTAGGGCAATGTAAACAAACATGAAAGTGTATGGTTAAGTTTTAGAGTAATAATATAATTACTTGTCTTTGTTTTGACGGGAAGTGATTGATTTTCTATTTGAAGCAATAGTCCGGCTACAGATTCTGCGTATGACATGGTTGAATTAGTCGTTTTGGGTGAAATAAAATCGGCAGAAGAAGCTCGATGCAACGGAGGCGCCATTGATTTTCCTTGCACCTGGCTACTTTCCCTACCTGGCAATTTATAACGTCACCTGTGAGGCTAATGTAATCGAGGGAAAGGTAGAGCAGGTAGTTAGAGGAGAAAAGAACACAATGTCGTCATGACTCATGATCGCCTTCAAAATAATCAATACGGTTTACACCACATTCTCCACATACTAAAATTAATACAATACGAGTAAAGAAAACAATGAAAAGCAGATGGTCAGTAAGGTGGTCCCATATAATTTTATTGTCATCGCGATGCGTACAATATTTTTTTGCACTTTGTCAAAAAAAAAAAACCTTTAAAAAACAAATTTTTAATAAGCATTAATGGTTTAATAATTCGGATTTCTATTTTTATAGGAGTTTTTTTTTACAGCTTAAGAGTTTTTCAGGTGATGAAAATTATGAATTATAGACGGCAAAAATTAGAACATAAAGTAATTTGCAAATTAATGTACATGTGTGGACTACCGGTATTTTAACTATTCATGCTTGTACAGTAATTATTAGTGTAGCCCTACATTTTATTTTAAATAATTATTTTTTAACTAATGAGTAAGAAAAAAAAAACACTCTATATCGAAGTTTTAAATGAGTCTAATTTTTATTTGGCGAATTCTAATAATTATTTGACCTCTAATAATATTTTGACCTCATGAGCGCTGATGGAAGTTGTCATTAACCCATTCATTTTTACTCTACTGTACATAATTAGTATATACTGTAATTCAATTTTAGTAGTTTTATAATTATACAGTACAATTTTTTATATTTGAATATAATTTAATAAGAAACAATATTAACTTTATTACGCAATTACATTTTATTGTCTATTTAACTTAAATAGGCTGTAATAATATTTATTATTAAACGTTAAAGCTCAATTACACTTGATGGTATTTTTGTTAAAATAATAAATTACTCGTACATGAAGCCTACAGCATTAACAAATACGATATTTAAAAAATTTCGCACCATGTAGGCTATTGGGATGATGAAATTTGAGCTGTCATTTTTGCATAATAGTTTAGAGCAAATAAAATTATTATTTCTCTCCATTTCTTACACCCGATCGCAGTTGCAGATATCAATTATTCTTTAAAGAATCAACTTCGATCGTGATCTTTGACCAATGAAATGATCTCTTAGCATTCTTACCTCAAATTAAATTTTATTTGTTATGCAATATTATTGTAGCCTACTGTTACATGCATACTGTAATGATTAAATTTATTCACCAGGATGCAGATTTTTTTTAAAATAATTTACAGTACTGTATTTTAATTTCCCACAATAAATAAGAATCCTCCTTACTACATACTGTACAGTATTATTTATTTATTAACTGTATTTGTAAATTGCATCACGTTTACATTAATCAGGGTGTAAATATTATACTGTAAATAACTTCACTCAACATAATATACATGTACTGTGGATATACGAGTAGGCCTATAATTATATTGACCTACGTCTTCTAAATGGAAAATTTTACAAAACATTAGCAATCGATTTTATGTAAACCCTTTACTATCACTGGTTAGAGCGTTATTTGTAAAATTATTTACAGTAGACTACTACGTATTTAACATTAGTAATTCCATCTTAAAAATAGTCTTGACAAAAGGGGCAATAGTTGCGAAGGTTAAATCTACCATATCAATAATTGTTTGTCTTGAAAGAGCTAAAGACGCAGTCAATGAATGCTGTTTTGTAATCAGCAACGATTGACGTGAGCATTTCATAAATATTGACCGGGACTTTCTATCACACGTGATCGAGTAGATTTGGTTTCTGCATTGTAGGGGTGAGCTATGAAAAAGTGACAGATCAAGGGATACAGTAAAACCCTCAAATAGTCAAAGTCGTATGGGAACTAAACCATCAGTGGCGTGCAGTACTTTAAATAAATTTGCTTGTCAGAAAGTAAACAATAGTAGAGTTTGAAATCGTTCAAATTTTTAAAATACACAATATTACGGTGCGCACAAACCGCTTGGGAGTTTATTTAAAGCTGTGCAATTGTATAAAGTTCTATACCCTCGTCCAATATGCAAACATGCCCGAGGGAAAGACAATAATTATTATATCCTTCGATCGTTTCTTTACTTTTAAAACATTGGTTTTTTTTTTCTTTCAACAAAAACAAAATTGTTCTCGGATGGAATTAAACGCACTTGAAAGAAGACATTAGTTAACTTAATGCGCTGTGAATGAGACGTTGTGATGGAAATGTTGGACACTGTTGGACATTTATTTTTGAACTGTTAAATAATATTTTTTAAAAAAGTTTTTTTTTTACAAAACGATTCTCTATGAGCTTGATATTATAGTCTAAAAAGAATTTAAAATTTGACATTTTTATTTAAAAATAATTATGACGGCTGTTAATGAAACAAATGCGGTTGATGAAGATGAAGCGGACCCTACGAAAAAATCTAGGAAATTTACGACAAAACAATGGCTTATGTTAGTACTTCTGTCTCTAATTAATTTCGGAGCAGCAAATGTTATTTCTCTCATGGCACCTTTTTTTCCCGCTGAAGTATAATTACCTACTATTTTTGTTTGTAACTTTGTATACGTTTTGTTTTAATTGCTTTATATTTTGTAAAAGGCCGAAAAGAAAGGTGCATCTCCTACTGAATACGGATTCATTTTTGGAGTTTTTCAATTAGTAATTTTTATAGTCTCACCAATTTACGGAAAATATGTAACTCATTTTATGAATATGAACTTAGTTTCACTCTGTATTTATTTTCATTGAACTGACCCGAGCGTTTATTTTATATAAAAGATGGTTGTTATTGGGCCAAAATTTTTATTGAATGCTGGAATATTTACATTGTCAATATGCTGCATTTTGTTCGGGTAATACTTGAGATTTATTTACAATAATATAATACTTATTTTTCAATAATTATAAAAATGAACGAATTTATTTTGGAATAGAATGCTGGATCGATTTTATGGACGGAGTATATTTGTTATTTTTGCTCTGCTCATTCGGATGGTTCAAGGCCTTGGACATGCCGGATTTCTCACAGCTTCCCTCACATTAATCGCAAAGGAATTCCCTGAGAGCGTTCCGACAATTTTTGTAAAATTATGTTTATAAATAATTTAAACATTTTTGACGTTTTTTTTTATTTTATGTTAACAGTCATTAATTCAAACGTTTTATGGTATTGGAATTTTATGCGGTCCCACTTTTGGGAGTTTAATGTACGAGGTAAGATATCACTTTACATTACAGTACATGTATAATAATTTTTAAAATTTCCCACCATGTTTAAACTTCTTACTTAAAATATTTTCATTTTTAAAATTGTAAAAAGCTATGCAGTGCAGCCAGTTAATGTTTATGCTGTACATGACATTGTACATGTTGTATAGGTTAAAGAATACGTAATTTTTAAGGAGCAGCGTAAATAAGTAAAAAAATATTTTAATTAATAACTGAACATTTTTAGGCTGGAGGATTCATGACTCCATTCATTACTGTCGGAATATTTTTATTTGTCACGGCTTGTTTAACATATTTTGTAATGCCACGTCACATTGATGGTAAGACATTTTCTCTGGTAGTCTGCAATAAATTTCAACAAATTTTTTATATTTATTGTTTAGAACCAATAAAACACGAGCGACCGCAGTTCTGGAAAATTTTGAGAATCCCAGCAATTTTAATTTCAGTTTTTACAACTTTTTGCGGCGCCTGCTCTCTGGGATTTTTGGCAACTAATCTCGAGCCTCATTTGAGACAAGTAAGATGTCATTCATAATAATATTTTTAATGTTAATTAACTTTTAACTACCGGATATACAGTACATCTTATGATTACAGAACTTGATTTATTTTTTATAGTTCGGTTTATCTCCATCTCTCGTCGGATTAATGTTTATCATAGGCAGTTCTGTATATTCGATTACGGCTCCGTTCTGGGGAAGGTATTGTAGAAAAGTAGTAAGTGTTCTAAAGATCAAAAATTGACCCCCTCCCCTCTCTGACACAACTGAAGGGCTAACAACAATAAACAAACAATTCTATTTTAATGTTTTATCGATAAAAGAAAAGGCTTCTTGTGCACATTTTATGAAACTGAGGGTTTCAGTTCTCACAACAAATATACCGGTAGTTCAACACTGGAGGTACAAGAAAGGTTCTCAAAATTTGAGTTTAGGAAATTAAACTTATTTTGCAGCTGCATTTAATTTAGGCCTATACAGCATTAGTACACTATCTGCACAAGAATTTATTTGCTATTGGTTATTGTTATTTATTAATAGCAAAAATTGAGTTATCCGCTTATTGTTACAAGCCCTTCAACTGTTTTTAATTTATATAGCCTATAGTATTAAAATTTCCTAATGCATATAATAATTATGTTCTATAGAGACAGACAAAGATCCTTTGCGGCGTAGCAGCGGTGATGATCTGCATAGCTTACACTTTAATTGGACCAGCACCATTTATACCGTTGGATTCGTACGTAAGATTTAACCCATGTCTTAAAAATTAGAAACAACTGTCGATTTGATCATTCTCTCATTCGAAGAACACTTTGGCTGTGCGTCATTGCCCTATGCATCCACGGATTTGGTATTGCCGGTGAACTAGTCAGCAGTTTTTTAGGCAGTTTAAAAGAAACAAAGTAAAAATTAATAAAATTGCAACATTACGGTACTTAAAAAAAAAAATGCTGCTCATAATTGGCAATTTAACTTAGTTAAAACCTTTAAAATTAAAGCAAATATCATCAGGATTCAGCATTATCTATTTTCGAGAAGTACCGTAATACTGAATACTTAATTATTTTTGTTGGTTATTAACATAGAGAACACGGTTATCCCGACTCTCTAAGTACGTTTGGACTAGTATCTTCCATGTGGGCGTCATCGACGGCTTTCGGGTATTGTGATATAATTAAACGATAGCGCGCATGATATCAAATGACAATGCTTATCATTTTCCATCTATTTTTTGCGCAGAGGTTTTCTTGGACCCAGTTTAGGCGGCGTGCTACTCGACTACGTTGGCTTCCGTATGGGGACGTTATTTATAATTGGCCAACATGGACTTTTAGTAAGTGTACATCCCTATCGATTTCCCTACTCGCTTACATTTCATGTTTGAACGCTAATTACGAGTTATATAATATTTAATATAGGCAATGATTAATTTGGGCTACGGTTATCATCTGATTAGGCAGCATAATAGACTCGGTGTAGTTGGCTTGATTGACGAGGAAAAAACTCCGTTGTTGAAGAACAAAAAGCTTGCAAATGGCGACAAGGTTTAACAATTAATTTTAATTTTTTATGATATTATTGTCGAGTGGTTTTTATATTTCTGATTGCGAACTTATTTGATCGGTCCAATTTATACAGGTTACGGTATTAATTTAAAAAAAATTGCGCATTTTTTTTTTATTAAAAAAATATACCGTTAGTGTACATGTACATTATTTTATTGAAAGTTTAATTATTTCAATATTTATTACGTCATAAAATCTATGAAAATGTGTTTGATTGTATTCATTAATTTGGACCATCGATAATTCTAAGCGCTACTATTCAATCATTTAAAATAAAGTTTCTAATTTTGTGTTAAATTGTTTTGAAATTTTGATTTTACTTAAGTTTTTGCAAAATAATCGTTAAATATTTCCAATGTTAAAAAATTATTTTATACAGTAGCTAAATTATCTTTCCTTAATTTTGTCCCAAAGGTCATAATTATTATTTTCCCTTAAAACAATAAAATGTTTCGTCTACGCTGAACGGCATAACAATTCACATGCTCATGAGCGAGTTAGTGAGTATTGACAATGGTTTATTTTTTGATTTTACCGGTCATGGGTAAAAATGAGATAAAAGTTTTTGAAATACAGTATCAACATACTGTACATGTCAATTGAAATACATTCTGTATTATTTCGATAAGATTGTCTCAAAATCGATTACATCATCGATCACCCACTCTAATATTTTCAACACCTAACGTCAATAATTCATTCGTTGGTTAGATTTAGAAATACGCTTACAGTAGGCCTACTACAATGTAAAGGTAAACAAACTTTTTGATAAGGGCGAGATACGCCGCGTATTTTACGGTTCCCCAAAAGATTTTTATTGACTATATTGTATCATTACAGATCGACCGAAGAAAATGAATGTTATTTTGACCTCATCGCGCTTCTCTTATACATTTATGTGGTTTTAAGCGGTTTATCT